>APFE030736348.1:0-11657 GCA_000404065.3 Pinus taeda | reverse complement strand
AGTTATATGGTAGTGATGTCGGACCAGATTTGGGAAATGCCTCTGAGTTTCATAAACTCATTCGCATTGATGTTCTTAATGAACCTCCATCCGAACATATGTTTTGCAGTTAGCATTCTGAGCTCATATTTGGTTGAGCCTCACTGGATTGATGCCAAGAATCTTCTGAGATATCTTCATGGTACAATGTGTTAAGATACACTGCCGGAGATGTAAGACTGCTTGGATATACTGATGCTGATTGGGCAGGCAATGTGGTGGACCGTAAGAGCACTTCCGAGTGCTGTTTCACCTTGGGATCTGCTTCGATGTCCTGGATGAGCAGGAAGCAGAAGTCGGTGGCTTTGAGCACCGCCGAAGCAGAATATATTGCTGCTAGCATGACCTCGTATGAGGCAGTCTGGTTGCGAAAGCTCTTCAGTGAGTTGTTTGAATTTACATTGGATACCACTGTGATTCTCTGTAACAACAAGAGGTGGGATTCGATTATTGAGGAATCCCTTATACGTCGATTGCTCCAGCAGATAGACATCATCTGGGAAATGGTAAGTCGATGAGCAAGGAGGCTCCATCGCATTAAGATGATGTACATGTTGATACACCTTGTCAAAGCCCCGAGGAAAGATCTAATCTTTGATTTTCCCAAACGACTTGGAGTCGGCAAGAAACCCTTGTACAAGGGTCCTGCTTGTTGCATACATTGAGCTCTGGGAGCTCTGAGGGCTTGCGGTTCCTATTGGAGCAACATATGACCACAGGGTGACTCACCCTCCCCTGGTTGGTGCGCACTTGAACAAGATGATTCGCTCTCTTGTGGAACAAGATGATTCGCTCTCTTGTGGAACAGGATGATTCGCTCTCCATTGTAGCAGGATTGATGTGTTCTCCTGTGAGGCCTGGATTGATGTGTTCTCCATGGCAGCCTGGATTGATGTGTTCTCCATAGCGATTGTAGTAGGAGTTGTACCATATTATGACGCTGACTTCGGGTCGGTTGAGACTGGTCTGGGACCAGTGGTACATACTCCGAGACTGACTTCATGTCAGTGTAGTACTGGTCTGGGACCAGTGAGAGTGGTACATACTATAACGCTGACTTCGGGTCGGTTGAGACTGGTCTGGGACCACTGGTACACTCTCTGAAACTGCGATACTGGTCTAGGACCAGTGGTAGGAGTCGTACTTACTATGAAGCTGACTTCGGGTCAGTTGAGACTGGTCTGGGACCAGTGGTATGCACTCTGATTGATGCAGGATTGATGTGTTCTCCTGTGAGGACAAGATTGATTAGTTCTTCTGTCGAGGCATCCTACCCATGTAGTCTGGGACTCATGGGAAGTACCTCCCATCTGATCAATGAGTAGGGAAATGAAGTTAGGGACCATAGTAGTACCGATGGACGCATCGTTGTATCTACTACCGTACCCCTACGCTAGGAGACCTCCATGATCTGGGATCAATGATACTGGTCTGGGACCAGTGGTAGGAGTTGTACCATACTATGACGCTGACTTCGGGTCGGTTGAGACTGGTCTGGGACCAGTGGTACATAATCTGAGACTGACTTCGTGTCAGTGCAGTACTGGTCTGGGACCAGTGAGAGTGGTACATACTATGACGCTTACTTTGGGTCCGCTGAGACTGGTCTGGGACCAGTGGTACACTCTCTGAGACTGTGATATTGGTTTGGGACCAGTAGTAGGAGTGGTACCTACTATGACGCTGACTTTGGGTCGGTTGAGACTGGTCTGGGACCAGTGGTATGCACTCTGAGACTGACTTCGGGTAAGTGGAGAATGGTATGAGACATTCTCGATCAATTCTTCTTCTTCATAGTTCAGCAAAGCTGAGCAGAGCAGAGCTGAGCAGAGCTAGCGGAGCTGAGCAGAGCAGAGCTAGCAGAGCTAGCAGGGCTGAGTAGAGCAGAGCAGAGCCAGCAGAGCTGAGCTAGGAGAGCCAGCAAAGCTGAGCAGAGCAGAGCTAGCAGAGTGAGCAAGGCAGAGCAAAGCCAGCAGAGTTGACCAGAGTAGAGCTGAGCCAGCAGAGCTGAGCAGAGTTGGGCAGAACAATGCAAGGCACTGATGGCGGAGATAGTACAGTCGGACTTATGGATCACTGGATGGAGTTCTCCCTAGTTGAGAGGGAGTGTTAAATTGGCAACTAGGGCCAAACTCCATGTGGGTCAGCTTATTTATGGTAGCTGATATTTTTATTGGATCCCTCTCATTGAGAGGTGTAGGATTGACCCAAAGATCATCCGATTCCGATAAGTATTTATGGAGATATGAATTTGTTTTGTTTATGTAATTATTATCAAGCCGACCAGCTCTTATGTAGGCTCTAGAAGCCCAAACCGACGTGTTTATTCATCATCCTCGTTTTGGTATAAATAGATGAGGATTTGATATCATTTATATATATTCTTGAGGTGATCTCCTCTCCATGTCTTGGGTTTTTGGAGAAGGAGAAAACCAAAAGAATATGCTGGCCTAGATGATGCCCTAATTGATGTAATGCCCTAGCCGCAGCTGCAGGCTTATGACGATGCACGCAGAGACCTTGTACGCAATTATGGAGACCCAGCCGTAGTCATAAAGGCATCTCAACGCAGTGGATAACAGTGAAGCTATCTCACACGTTGACTTCTTGTACGATGTTCACAAGTCTTCTCATATGTTGTTCTGCTCCTGGAAACATATATATACACACAATGAATCTGATAGCATGGTTATACATGGAAACATATGTACGCAGTCTATATATGGAACTGCAGCAAATACCCTAAGCCACAGTCAACGTGGGAATCTGCTCTTGAAGAGCCACAATCATAACACGCAATCCACGACACAACAATAGATATATATATATATACACAGCCAAAAAGGAGAACTGTTCACGTAGGTTTCCATACGATGTAATGCGCACTACCTGGACACCTTATCCAACACAGTCATAAAAGGTAGCTGATTGCACACGTAGTCATGGTTTCATGAAATATCTTGACACACTGTGACTACAATCAAGAGCCACAGTCAAAGCTTGAAACTACGGCCTGATATGCACACTGTTCATGTGTAACCGCTGTCAAGAGCCGCAGTTAGGAACCTAGTCATAGAACCCGCTGATATATAAAATATGCAGTATTATAATTATGATGAATAGAACGCAGAGATACGGGTCACATTCAATATGGATGCAATTATATGGAACGCAGAGATATACGGGTCATAGTCATTATGAACGTAGTCATATTTATGATGAATGTAAACGCTGATCATTGGGCTGTAACATAAACGCTAGATAGTAATATATACGCTGGTCCATAATGCATATAAATTGTCATACGCAACAAATATATGTGGTTGACAAAATGGACATATATACTCGCAGTTGAAAACATATAAATTGTTATATGGGCAGCATCTGGGCAGCATGATATATAAGCAGCGTGATGCATGATATATGAGAAGCATGATGTATGATGTGCATGGGAAGCACGATGATGCAGGGAGCATGAACAACATCATGATGAATGTAATCATGAGCAGCTTGATGATGATGATGGATGAGATCATGGCCATGAAGGGCAGCATGATAAGATCATGGACATGGGCAGCATGATAATGATCATGATTAGTGCAGCATGGTGTAGTACACAGTAAGGTGCATCAAATGGACGAGATGCAGCACGATGATAGGTGAAGGAGTCACCTTGAGAATCAGTTGAAGCAGAATGTCTTCAACTGATCTCATCATTATACGAAATGATCTATGCTAGATCTAGATAAGTCAAGTGTTTATTTCTGCTATAAATATACTCTCTCTCTCTTTCTCTGCTGAACTTTGAAGATAAAAGAAGATTTGATCAAAGGGTTTCCCCACACATTGTGGGGTTTGTCCCTGGCTCGCGCCACATCTTGTGTCCTCTTGTGTTGGCTTGTCTTCTGTGTTTTATATTTATGTTCTATCTGCAGTTTATCATAATGCTGATGTGATTGCTAACTGTGAAAATTTAAATAAATTGCTCTAGCATAGAACATACCTTAACTTAACACTTCTCCTTCTCGCCTAAGTACAAGAAGCGGAGCCTTCTTGCCTTAACACTTTCCCGAAAACAACACAACTCATTCTGGGTTCACAATTCTTCATTCCAAGTTATCCCTAAGATCGCTATGACTCAACTATTTATAGCTTTCTTCCATACAATACCATGGTCTGCGGACCATGGGAGAATCTTAAAATCGACCCAAATCAAAGGGCTAAAACCCCTTCGACTCCTATCTAGCTGCGCGCTCCGCATCCACATTTTGCGGAGACTTTACATTCTTTACAAAATCTTTTACAAAATTGCGTTAACTAACCCCAAAACTGACCCTAGGGACCCTAACCCAACAAGGCCCCCAACACAAAGATCGTGACTCGCCCTCGAGTCACTCAGCTGGCACCTCAATCTTGCTGCGGAGACCACCAAGCTCAACCTATAACACTGCATCTTCAACAGTGCTGCAACCTGTTGTACTTCTTCCATTAAATATTTTGTTGTCGAGCCCTCCACTGCTAAGCTGGCAGGCTTCCTCTAGCCACGACTGTAATTTGGCCTTTAGAAGGGCCTCTTTCCTTTGCAATTCTTTTGTCAATGCCTGCAATTGCTTACCTTCCTATAACTTTGTGAGGCATTGCATTGGCACCAAATTGCTCGTAGTCGCTCGAACCTCATCATACTTCTATTGTGTCTCTCTAACATTAGGGTTGAGCTTTTGCAAATTCGGGTCCTCCTGCAAATTTGTCCATAATTCCATTGCTTGGTCAAACATCGATGCGCAGTCAGTGACTACGGAATCGAATGTGTTCGTGTGCTCCTTGATTGCTGCTCTGCGTTTCTCCCATACCTTTGGCGGAGTCGTTGGCTACAACTTCAACTGCAACTCTGCTATCTTCATCTGGAAGTCAAAAGTAACCCTGCCAACTTCCTCCTTTGATGCACGTATTGTAGCAGCCAATTTCCTTACTTTTTCCGAAGCTTCGGCATCCTCAGGGATGTTCAATTTTGGCATTGTTTTGCAGGCCTGCTCTATCGTTGTCTCTAGGCTTTGCCTTCGTTGTTGCATCTCCTCCTTTGCCTTCAATGCTTGCGCTTTCTCCGTGAACCTCTGTTCATTATTCACCTCGATCTCACTGATCGATGTGACGGTGCACTGCTCTCTGATCCATAATTCATCTTAAACCCCTTCATGCGGCGCGTGGAGGGTCTGGGGCAGTAGCGCAACCAAATTCACTCTCATTTCTTTCACTGTACTAAGCACAACGCGTTCCTCGTCTGATTTTGTGCAAACAAACCCTTCTAGCAATGGTATGACTCTGAGGTCCAGAGTCCGTTCCAGTTCTACGATTGTCCCACTTCCTTGTGTCAGGCTTGCTTGCACCCCGCTCGCTTACCCGACGCCCACCTGAATCCTGTTGGCCTGAATCTGCAGCTCACGCAGATCCTTTCGGATTCTCTCCAGTGTCTGCATATATTGTTGCTCAAACTGTTGCAACAACTCAGTGGTCATGTCTCTAACCTTGTCACCGATCTCATCGAGATCGCCTTCTGTAAGCACCGTCAAGTCAATGTGCGTCTGCTTATCAGACTTATGCTTTTTCTGTTGTCCACCTGTCTTCTCCTACCTGTGCCTCTTCAAGATGAAGGGAGTGCTCTGCTCCTCTCCACCGCCTCCTTCCTGCTCTGAAAGCTCTTGCTCATCAATGTGCTACGAAGCCGATTGTTAGACTTCCTTTATATCCAGGGGTTCTTTCTCAGCTTGCTCTTTTGCGACGCGCTCTTTATTCGTCTGTTCTTCCTCCGCAGTTACCTTAGTAGCAACTTCCTTTTTCTTCTGCTTAGCTAGAGCTTGCACGACCTTCTGAGCTGTTGCCTTACACTTCTGCGCAGCAGAACTTTCCACGCCTTTGCTAGTGCCTACATCAAGCTCTGTGGGTTTGTGCCACTCTGTTGGCCAATACCCCACGATCTCCTCCACGTCTGTCTCAGATACCAAATAGGGAAACTTGTGCCATATGTGCTTTGGCTTCTTTCATGTTCGGATTGACACATTGTGGAAATCGGCCTTGAACTCTGTGTAGGCCGTCAATTGCATGAACAAGGTTGGGGACAACCTTGGCCTCTGATTGATAACCATTCGAAGGTCCATCTCCATTAGAATCCAGAAAATTTTCGACTCCTTGTTTCTTGCCAAATCCTTTGTAGCCCACAACGAGGTGAACCTCGCTGCCTTGGGTGAATCTTCCTTGTGCGGGGGAAACTGACTGTCCTCCAACAATCTCTAAGCTACTAAAACAATAGATAATAAAATCCATGCATAATGGAATGACTTGCTCTCTTCCTGAGCTTCCCGACAATTCATGAGGAACTCCTTGCATAGATATTTTTCCTAGTTGTATTGAACACCCTTCACGCACTGGGCTGCTAGCGATACTACTGACGCCGGAACTTCGTCCCCACGACACTTCCTCATGATTTTTCCCACAAGAATCTGGGTGGCGAATTGCATTGCCTGGTCCCGAATAGAGCGGATAGAGTATCTGCGACTTCTTAACAAGTCCATACTCGGTCTTCATCTTATCTGCTAATTCTTTTTCCCCACTTTTCCCTCCAAACTCCTTGGCAGGGTCCGTTCCTTTGTAAGGCAGCTTCATTATCCGATTGATTAACATGTCTATAATCGGGATGGGCTCCCCAAGCCATAGACACCCATCGTGCACCAACGTGAATAGATGGCACACACATACTGTGTTGATAGTCGATCTATGATAATGCGTCACGCAGAGCACGTGCAACAACCCTGCTTGCTCAACACCTCAGACCCACTTCATGGGCTCCAACTGCGTAACCCCCATCTCTTCATAGTATATATTCGTCATATATTTGTTGGTTGCTAAATGTGGGAACCTCTCATGGTTCATGAGGTCTCAATCCTCCATTTTCAGCACTAGAATGTGTGCTAATGTAGTACTTCAAATTCCACCTGTTCAGGCAATAGGGGTGTCGAAACTGTGAACTTCTCGGAATATGGGTCCTTGGTAACTTTGGTTCTTCCCTTCCGCGAAGGGATATACTCGGGAAGCCGTGAGATAGGCTCAACCTCTTCGGCATCCAATTCCTCTACACCTTGGTATTCCTCCTCCTCTAAATCAACCACTTTCTCCAGTTGTTTATATTTTTTCTCGTTCTATCGCGCCTCTGGGTTCTTCCTCGGTGACATTCTTATCAGCATCAGCTTCTTATGCTTTTCTTTGGCAGAAGATTGCTTCGACCTAGGGGACCTCGGCGCAGTAGGCACAAGGGTTGATGCTTCCATACTTGAACTCTCAAGGCTCTTCGCGTCAGAAACCACAACTTCAGAACTTACGGCTTTTGCGAGGTTTGTAGTAGTTATCTGTTCTATGAACAACTCTCGGGCTTCTACGGTGTAGTTTGCAAATGAAGGGTGTGTCACGAACTCCTCCCAGAACTAACAATTCATAAGATTTAAATAGCAAGGCGCCCAGACAATTCTCAGAGTGCAAAGTGTTCTTCGGCACACCAACACGCGTAAGTTATAAGAAGTTCTAAATTCAAATCCGACCGTTTGTCCCAAATTCTGATAATAAATGCATCTTTGGCGGCAGATCTCCAAAGATTTTTGCCATAAATAGTGCCTACCTACTCCTCTTAACAGATTTTTGGCCATCAAATCATGAATAGTAACCTCAACGGCTACTTTTGGACCCCTTTGTGCGACACCATTCTCCATGGCGCAACTCATCCAGCGCAACTTCACCTGTCGCGCCCCTGTCATCCATCACACAACCTCTATACCACGTTTTTCACTTATTTGGGCAGCGTAGTTTATAGTCCCACAATCTCTTGTAACTACCTAGATTACTAAGACTGTCCTATTTTCATATAGTCATTGCGCAGGGGCAGGATCCCTTGTGTACAACTTTAGCCTACTTCCGTTCACTTTTCCAGGGAATGGTTCTCCATTCAACTTCGCGAGCTGAACTACACTACCATCCATGATCTCCTTAATAACATATGGTCCCAACTAGTGCATTTGAAATTTTCCTAGAAACTTCGTGAACTTGCTGTCATACAACAACACTAAATCCTCCACCTTGAACGTGCGCAGCTTAATATGGCGATCATGTCATGCCTTCTCGCGTTCCTTTTGCACTTGCTGGTGAAATCTTGTGAGGAAGTGGTCTTCTTCTAACTCCATGGCCTACGCGAGCCGTTCCTCCAAGGTCTCGCGGTCCACCATCTCTGTCAATGCTGTAATACGTAAACTTAGCTCGATATACTCCATAGGCATTACGACTTCAATTCCATAAACCAACCTAAACGATGTTTGGCCTCTCAACTTCTTGCAGGTCATCCTATAAGCCCATAAAACAGTTGGGATGTGCATGTCCCAGTCATTTCTCTGCGTGTTGCATACCTTCGTCAATGTGTGCTCCAAAATCTTGTTGAAAGCTTCCACCATTCCATTCGCCTGTGGGTGATAGGGTGTGCTCTTCTGATGATACACCTGGAATTCTTCAAGCATTGCGCTAATAGTTTCATTCAAAAAATGCGTACCCCTATCACTCATCAAAATCTTAGGGCATCCAAACCTTGTTAAGACATACTTGAATAGAAACGTTGCAGCAGTGGCTGTTGTACAATCCTTCACTGGCTGTGCTTCTGCCCACCTGGTTAAATGTTTAGTTGCAGTATTGATATATCGCGCACCCGTCTTCTTTCCTAGTGGTTGTATTGGACCTATTAGCACTCCAGGAAACTCTCCTAGGTTGTAGCTTGGAGATGCCTGGTAACATATAAATCTTCAATATCGTTCTCGGAACTATTGGAATGGATTGGGGTTTGGATCAAATCAGATGACTATTTCAACTATGTTTTCACTCCAGACATGCATGAACACCCTCAGCTTGACAAGGCTTTAGACCACTAATGCTCAATAGATTATAGATTCAATGGATAGATGGAGAATACTGACTGTACCAGCAGATGCATACATAAACACATATGAATGGCTAGCTACAAAAAGTAAATGAAGCTTGCAAATCTAATTTACCTACGCAGAGATAAGATGACAGTTATCTGGCATTAGACACAGAAGAAAAACATGAATAACCTATTCAAGTGCAAGCTTAGAGCAGAGGAGGAGATGGCAATTGAACATGTAATAGCAAAAGAAGCTTGTATTACTGGAATGAAGATGAGACACTTAGAGGAGCAAAGTCTCCACAGTCTCCAAAAGTTGAACCCTTGATACTTTGAACTTTCAACTATTTATAGGCCTTTTACAATGCTCTCGAACCCTCTAAGGCTCGAGATGTCTTAATCTATCCCCTCTGTATTTTTAACTACTTGATGCCATAACTAGACAAACATGAGCTCAAAGGTCTCTTTTTCTAACAACACAGTCACCAAATTATGGTAATTTTGCCGCGCTGTCAGGTGGCTTGCTCGTGCCAGCGACGTTCCATGACAATTTATGTTGGTTCGGCTACACTGTGCTGTTGTTTTTCCCCTTTCGGCCATATATGTTGTTATTTCAGTTCACCTGTCTCACTGTAAAAAAAATACTAACAGAGCCAAAACAGAGCTATCGTGAGCTATCAGAGGAGCAAAGAGCATAACGGAGCTATCGAAGGCCAAAACCCATATATATATATATATCTAAGTTGCACGAAACGGGGAAATGGGGAAGCAAAACGAAACGCGACCTCCCCAAATTTTGGAAATGGGGAAACGCGATATATATATATATATATATAATAATATATATATATTAAAAACATTTAAAAATTATTAATATATATATGTGCAATCATAAAGCATTAATGAATTATGATACATTTACTTAAACATTTTAACATTAAGATTAAATTTACATCACAATGATCACATTTACTCATGAGTCATCACATAATGAAAATAAAAATATAGGAACTGGAAAATCCAAAATCAGCTTTTATTTATATTAGTATATGAGGCTGCAAGTACAATAAAGACTATAAGGCTGCAAGAACTATAGAGACAAGTCACAAAAGACTAATCCTCATCATAACAATCCTCATAAAAAATAGAAGCAGCAGAATGCTCAACAGTGGATGGTGGTGCTGAAGAAGATGATGCACCAATTCCACTTCCAGAATCCTCCTCAATATTCAGGGCGGCAAGAGAGAGATCCAAATCAGGATTTTCTACATCCACATCCCATTCTTTAGAAGGACCACTGTTGTATTATGGACCCCTACGAGATGCAAGGCGAAGGTTGGAGTGCACATAAACAAGATCCTTTGCTTTCTGTGAGCCCAACCTATTGCGCTTCACAGAATGAATAAAAACCCTAAAAAAATGGTTTCTAGAAGTGATTAGAAACCCTATAACTTTAGAAATGGTTTCTAGAAGTGATTCAGAAACCCTAAAACAAATTAAAATTAATTAGAAAAATAAAAAAATAAAAATATAAAATAAAAAAATACAAATACAAAATAAAAATTAATAAAAAATTAAAAACAAGTGTTATTTTGTGGGAAACGGGGCCCGTACGGCGTGGAAAACGCGTTTCCGTCTGTACGTTGGCGCGTTCCATTTCGGGAAAACGCGCACCGTTTAGCGGACGGAAACGCGTTTCCACGCCGTACGGTACGCGGAAACGCGTTTCCGTTTCGTTTCCGTACGGAAACGACCCCTCCCCCTGCGTTTCCTGCAACTTAGGTCCAGAGGTCATTTCTGATACTTGTTATTCATAAGGTTTGATCTAACATAATTTTGAAACAGTCATGAGAAATGTTTAAGGATCCAATTCGGATCAGTTATCAAGTCATGTGTAGCATTGTCTTACATTGAGGCTCAAGCATGAATGGATGACAATCGGTTGGCTAATCATATAACAGTCGATCTGCACAATATGAATTCATTAGAAAAAATCATGAGGGTCAAAAGGATTGAAAAGGGAGCTCTAACTCTTGCATCTGCCTTCGTGAAGCCTTCCATCGTCTTGATTCTTTGTGCTTGGTGGGGAGTCTTCCAAAATTTGACTTTGATCAGAGGGGCAAATAAACAGCAAGGATATCTTTTACGCAAAGTGTGGGTCGAAAGATCTGATGCTTGATAATGATATCATCCTTTGTGATGGTGCTTGTGATCGTGCTTTCATCAAAAAGGCCTGGAACCTCCTTTGGAAACTGCAAATATTCCTCCTGAAGGCGAGGGTTGGCTCTGCCGAGAGTGTGACTGCAAAGTTGACTGCTTTGATTTAGTCAAGGATCACTTTGGAACAACTTTTGAAATTGGGGATAACTAGGAGAAAGTTTTTGCTGAGGAAGTTGTGAGCAAAGATGGAGATGAGAACCCCTTTGATTTTGAAGGTATGCCATCTGATGATTCAAAGGATGATGATTATGACCCTGAAAGTCCAAAGAAGCCTGATAGTAACCAGCAAGAAAAGGCTTCAAATTCTGAAAAGGATGGCAGCATAAGTGATGCAGAAATTTCAAATAAATCAAGCAGTGATGATGAAGGTTCTGAAAGTGATGACAGCTCTAATACCACTGAAGCATAAAAACTGATATCTTGTTGGCTTAAATGTAAAAATACACAAGAG
>APFE030736347.1:0-14180 GCA_000404065.3 Pinus taeda | reverse complement strand
CTATTTTGTAACACTATTTTGTACCACTATTACACTAATCATTATCATTATTTAATTCATGTTATTACTATATTAATAATTTTAATTCATATTATTACTACATAGTTTGTTTCTTTTATGTTTTTTTTTATTTTGTAACACTATTTTGTGACATTTTTTTTTTACAGAAATGGTTAGTGGATTATTAGAAACTTGGCCTTAATGCCAAAAAGCGGATTACAAAGGGTGAGTCTAAAATGATAAGTGCCGAATAGCCTTGCAAGACCGTGACACTTATGATTAACTCACATATTTTCTTAGCTACAACTATATGGTCTATTTCAGAGATTTTCCCAAGATTGTGGGTACAAACGAACTGATTTAACAGAAAGCAATAAAACATGACAATGATCTAGTTTAAGGAATTGGTTCCAATATTTCCTGTCTGCCTTTGAGCAGATCACCAGCCATAAGAAGGGCTGCTTTGTTAGCTTCGGTGTCCGCCTCCTTATTATTGGCTCTCAACACATGATAGAAATTGAAATTATGGAAAGAGTCACCAAGATCTAAAATTTTGTGTATCCGCCTTGCTAGCCTTAGGTCCTTTGTCTTAGAATGAGTCACCATAGTGTTGATAATAACTTCAGAATCTCCAATATCATTAACCTCCTTGATGTTCAGCACTTTCAGAATCTTGAGTCCTTGAAAAAGAGCCAAAACCTCAGCTTGGATGCTGGAAGCGATGCCCAAGCCCCAGGTGAAGCTGTGGATCCTAGAACCAGTTGGGTTTAATATAACTCCTCCAGAACCAGCTCTTCCAGGATTGCCCTTAGCAGCCCCATAAAAAAATAAGGAGTGCCTTTGCTGGTTTGCAATCCATCCCTGGAGCTCGTTTTCTGTAACCCTTATTTGCCAAACTTTTAGAAGGGGGATACTCCTACTAATTTTTGTAGTTGTAGGTCAAGAGAAGAGCCCCAGTTTTTATCCTGCTGGGTGAGATTTAAATCATCTTTGAGGTCTCTCAGGCACTGTTTTAACTGACATTTTATTTTAACTGCCAGTAGCTTGACATCCTGCTCGCAGCTTCGGAAAATGCTTTTGTTTTTCTCTAACCAGATCTTCCAGTAGATAATTTTAGGGAGAATTAACCAAGCCACTCTAATAATTTTGTTTTTTTGAGGAGGACCAAGGTACCTTTGCATCCATCTATCAAAAAAACTAGCAGTGGAGGAAGGCAACTTGAAGCTGGGACTCAGAGTATCCAGCAGCACGGACCAGATCTGCAAATTAAAGGAGCAATCTAGCATCAAATGTGAAACAATTTCCTAGTTTTCCTTGCAAAGTCTGCACCTTGAAGGGCCGTGGAAGCCACGCTTCAGCGGATTATTGTCAATCAAGATTTTGGAATGGCATAACAGCCAATTGAAAAAATCAATTTTTGGCAGCGAAGGGTGGTACCAAACCCCTTTCCAAGGCTCTGAATTCATGGCCACATGGGGGCGCTCGTACAGCTTGACGTATCCCTGAGCAATAGAATAACCACCAACTTGCACACCCCAACCTCTAGTATCCTTGCTTCGCATCCGCGATGGAGCCAATCCATGAAGTTTGGAGAGTAGTTCCTCACATTCTATAGCCAAATCTGGGGGTGTTTCAATTTTCCATCCGGCCCAGTGAGATTCTTGCCAGACTGAGATATCCCACAGGGAACGCATACCAGCATCCATCCACCTATGCAACCCTTGGAGGGAGGGGCAGTCTCCTAGTTGTTCCTTGTTCATAATTCTATCTGTCCAAAGGTTGATCTTTTTTCCATTGCCAGGGACCTAGTAGGCATGAGTATTTATAAGCGGACAGGCTTTTGAACAGAGATTCTGGAAGGGCGAATTCAGAAGCGCCAGAGGATGGCCTAGACAGTAGGAAAGTTTTCCCAAAAATACTTTTTCCAAAGAGCTAGATGAGCCCAGCCAGGATTCGGAGCTATAATCCTCCAAATTAGCTTAGCACCCATGGTGATATTTTGAACTCCAAGATTTTTGAAATTCAAGTCTCCTTCTAAGAGAGGTTTCGAGATGGAATCCCAGCTAACTAACGAAAACTTTTTCTCATTTTGTGTACCCCCCTTCCAAAAACATTTCCTAATGATCTCCTCCATTTTTCTGAGAATCCCGGAGGGAGAAAGAAGAACGGAAAACTGAAACAAGGGAAGACTGTTAAGCACAGATTTAATGACGACAGACTTATTAGCAATGTTGAGCCAGGAAAAGCCCTAGGTAAGCAGTTTGTTCTTGAATTTCTCCAGTTGGGGAAGCCAATCTCTACTGAAGGCTCTTTTAAGAAAGATAGGGAGCCCCAAATACTTGAAGGGAGTCCAGTTTGAGGAGGTTGCAAAATCAAAATTTCTGGAAATGGAATTGAGCATGCTGGAAGTGGTGTTCCAGCAATAGATATGGCATTTTCCAATGTTTAAACTGCTTCCAATGTTTTAATTCATGTTATTACTATATTGTTTGGTTGTTTTATGTTTTACTGTTTTATGTTTTACTATTTTGTAATGTTATTACTATATTAATAATTTTAATCCATGTTATTACTATATTAATTAATTCAATTCGTCGTATCACTATATTGTTTGTTTGTTTTATGTTTTATGTTTTACTATTTTGTAACACCATTTTGCAACACTTTTATACAAATCATTATCATTATCTAATTCATGTTATTACTATATTAATAAATTTAATTCATGTTATTACTATATTAATAATTTTCATTCATGTTATTACTATATTAATAATTTTAATTCATGTTATTACTATATTGTTTGTTTGTTTTATGTTTTATGTTATACTATTTTGTAACATTATTATACTAATCATTATCATTATTTAATTAATGTTATTACTATATTAATACTTTTAATTTATGTTATTACTATATAGTTTGTTTGTATTATGTTTTACTATTTTGTAACACTATTTTGTGACACTATTACACTAATCATTGTCATTATTTAATTCTTGTTATTACTATATTAATAATTTTAATTCATGTTGTTACTGTATTGTTCGTTTGTTTTATGTTTTATGTTTAACTATTTTGTAACACTATTATACTATCATTATCATTATTTGATTCATGTTATTACTATATTAATAATTTCAATTCATGTATTTAATGTATTAATAATTTCAATTCATTTTATTAATATATTGCTGGTTTGTTTTATGTTTTATGTTTTACTATTTTGTAACATTATTTTGTACCACTATTACACTAATCATTATCATTATTTAATTCATGTTATTACTATATTAATAATTTTAATTCATATTATTACTACATAGTTTGTTTGTTTTATGTTTTACTATTTTGTAACACTATTTTGTACCACTATTACACTAATCATTATCATTATTTAATTCATGTTATTACTATATTAATAATTTTAATTCATATTATTACTACATAGTTTGTTTGTTTTATGTTTTACTATTTTGTAACACTATTTTGTGACATTATATTTTTTTTAAAGAAACGGGTAGTGGATTAGTAGAAACTTGGCCTTAATGCCAAAAGGCGGATTACAAAGGGTGAGTCTAAAACGATAAGTGCCGAGCAGCCTTGCAAGACCGTGACACTTATGATTATCTCACATCTTTTCTTATCTACATCTATATGGTCTATTTCAAAGTTTTTCCCAAGCTTGTGGGTACAAACAAACTGATTTAACAGGAAGCAATAAAACATGATAATGATCTAATTTAAGGAATTAGTTCCCATATTTCCTGTCCGCCTTTGAGCAGAGCACCAGTCGTAAGAAGGGTTGCTTTGTTAGCTTCATTGTCCGCCTCCTTATTATTGGCTCTCAACACATGATAGACATTTAAATTATGGAAAGAGTCACCAAGATCTAAAATTTTGTATATCAGCCTTGCTAGCCTTAGGTCCTTTGTCTTAGAACGAGTCATCATAGTGTTGATAATAACCTGAGAATATCCAATATCATTGACCTCCCTGATGTTCAACACTTTCAGAATCTTGAGTCCTTGAAAAAGAGCCAAAGCCTCAGCTTGGATGCTGGAAGCGATGCCCAAGCCCGAGGCGAAGCTGTGGATCCTAGAACCAGCTGGGTTTAATATAACTCCTCCAACACTAGCTCTTCTAGGATTTCCCTTAGCATCCCCATAAAAAAATAAGGAGTGCCTTTGCTGGTTTGCAATCCATCCCTGGAGCTCGTTTTCTGTAACCCTTATTTGCCAAACTTTTAGGAGGGGTATACTCTTTACCAATTTTTGGAGCTGTAGGTCGAGAGAAGAGCCCCAGTTTTTATCCTGCTGGGTGAGATTAAAATCATCTTTGAGGTCTCTTAGGCACTCTTTTAACTGGAATTTTATTTTGACTGCCACTAGCTTGACGTCCTGCCCACAATTTCGAAAAATCCTTTTGTTTCGCTCTAGCCAGATCTGCGAGTAGATAATTTTAGGGAGAATTAACCAATCCGCTCTAATAATGTTGTTTTTTGGAGGAGGAACAAAGTACCTTTGCAGCCATATATCAAAAAAACTAGCAGTGGAGGAAGGCAACTCGAAGCTGCGACTCAGAGTGTCCAGCAGCATTGACTAGATCTGCAAAGTAAAGGAGCAATCTAGCATCAAATGTGAAACAGTTTCCTAGTTTGCCTTACAAAGTCTACACCATGAAGGGCCGTGGAAGCCATGCTTTAGTAGATTATTATCAGTCAAGATTTTGGAATGGCATAACAGCCAATTGAAAAAATCAATTTTTGGCAGTGAAGGGTGGTACCAAATCCCTTTCCAAGGCTCTGGATTCATGGCCACATGGTGGCGCTTGCACAACTTGGTGTATCTCTGAGCAACAGAATAATCACTAGCCTGCACACCCCAACCTCTAGTATCCTTGCTTCGCTTCCGCAATGGAGCTAATCCATGAAGTTTAGAGAGTAGTTCCTCGTGTTCTATAGCCAAATCTGGGGGCTTTTCAATTTTCCATCCAGCCCAGTGAGATTCCTGCCACCACCTACGCAACCCTTGGAGGGAGGGGCAGTCTCCCATCAGCTCCTTGCTCATATTTTGTCTTTACAAAGGTTGATCCTTTTTCCATTACCAGGGACCCAGTAGGCATGAGTATTTATAAGCGGACAGGCTTTTGAACAGAGCTTCTGGAAGGGTGAATTCAGAAGCGGCAGAGGATGGCCTAGATAGCGGGAACGTTTTCCCATAAATATTTTTTCCCAAGAGCTAGATGAGCCCAGCCAGGGTTCGGAGCTATAATCCTCCAAATGAGCTTAGCCCCCATGGTGGTATTTTGAACTCCATGATTTTTGAAATTCAAGTCTCCTTCTAAGAGTGGTTTGGAGGTGGAATCCCAGCTGACTAACAAAAACTATTTCTCATTTTGCTTGCCTCCCTTCCAAAAAAAATTCCTAATGATCTCCTTCATTTTTCTGAGAATCCCGGAGGGAGAAAGAATGGAAAACTAAAACAAGGGAAGATTGTTAAGCACAAATTTAATGGGGATAGACTTACTAGCAATGTTGAGCCAGGAAAATCCCCAGGCAAGCAGTTTGTTCTTGAATTTCTCCAGTTGGGGAGGCCAATCTCTGTTGAAGGCTCTTTTAAGAAAGACAGGAAGGCCCAAATACTTGAAGGAAGTCAAGTTTGAGGAGGCTACGAAACCAAAAGTTCTGGAAATGGAATTGAGCATGCTGGAAGTGATGTTCCAGAAATAGATATGGCATTTTACAATGTTTAATGTGCTTCCCGAAATCAAACAAAACTCATCTAGGACTCCTTTAAATCTGGAGGCTATAAGCACAGAGGCAACTTCCAATAACAAGGTCTCATCAGTAAAGAGGGAATGGTTGATGTTTTTAACACCTCTTGCTATATAGAGCCCAACAATTTCTTGATCCATCATTTTTTTGTCTAAATAGAAGCTGAGGGCAGAGGCTTGAAGAACAAACAGAAGGGGTGAGAGTGGGCACCCCTGCCTGAGCCCTCTCGTGGCTTTGAAAAAGTTAGCAGCTCTGTTGTTTATTGAAGGAGCGATCTAAGGCTCTGAAATGCAGGCCCAAATCCAATTTACAAAGTTCTACCAAAATCCAAATTTGTGTAAGACTTTCAGCAGAAAACTGTGCTTGACTCTATCAAAAGCATTTGCTAAATCAAGCTTGACAACCATACCTTTTTCCTTGGGGCTCATACTTGAGTGGATTGCCTCTTGGACCATCATGTAGATGTCCACTCTCTGTCTCCCTTGAATGAATCCTCCTTGGCTTTTCGGAATGAGTTTTGGGAGGATGAGCTTAAGTCTATTAGCAATAACTTTAGTAATCAGTTTATAACCGATGTTACATAGCGATATCGAACGAAACCTGTTGAAATTATTGGCTCCTTTCTCTTTGGGAATGAGAGCAAGAAAAGCAGTGTTCATGCTTCCTCTGATTTTTTGGCAAGCTTGGGACTTGATAACCATTTTGTATACATCCTTTTCCATAATCTGCTAGCAAGATTGGAGGAATCTGGCTGTAAAACCATCTGGTCCAAGGGCTTTGTCTAGGTCCATGTCAAAGAGGGCATCCTTGACTTCATTCTTAGTGACTTTAGCTTCAAGAAGGTGATTCATTTCAACAGTAATCAAGGAGGGAACCACGTCAATCATATCAGAGCTTTGGTCTAGATTTTTATCTTCTCTATATAGGCTTTTAAAATGAAGGGAGGTAGCTTTTTTGATGCTTGCATTGTCTTTATGAGTAATAGTGCCATCTTTAATTTCGGAAATGGCATTTGTGCATTTCCTAGCCTGAGCTTCTTTATGGAAGAAGGAAGAGTTCCTGTCCCCTACTTTAAGCCAAAGACTGCGTGACTTAATTCTCCAGTACTATTCTTCTGTTAGACAAGCCTTGTGGAAGTTTTGTTGTAGCTGGGCTTCTTTGTCTAGAAATTCTTTGGTTATATTAGTTGTTTCAGCTTGGAGGTAGTGACTTTCCAGACTGCATTGAAGAATTTTTCTTTCATTTGCTGGATTGGGTAGAGTTTTGACCCAGCTTTTTAAAGTCGTTTTCACTCTTCTAAGCTTCTCCTCCCAGACAAAAAATAGGGAGCCTTTTACTAGCTGCCTCTAGATGTCCTTAACTAAATGCATGAAGTTTGATTCATTAGTCCAGAGTGGGCTAAATATGAAGGGGATTGGACCAAGGTCAAGCTGAAACACCAGTTCCAGCTTGATGGGCTTATGATCTGAAGTGATGCAAGGGAGAATGTGAACTCTAGCTTCTAATCCAAGCAGAAGAAAAGAGCTTTGAATTAAGAATCTATCCAATCTAGCAGCAATATGGCTAGGACCAATTCTTTTGTTAGTCCAAGTGAACTTACCCGAGATTGGATTGTTGTCCAGGAGGTCCCAGTCCTGCATAAGGTCCTCTGCCCATTCCCTTGCCGGATCTCAAGCAATGCTGCCTCCTCTCTTGTCTATTGAAAGGAGAGTAATATTGAGATCTCCTGCTATGATGATATTCTCCAGATTGACTAGATCTGCTTGGGTTCCTATGGAGTCCCAGCAGGACTTCTTTTCCACAGTGTTCACAGGGATGTACATGTTGAAGAGGCTGATAATCTCTTTTGAGTCTAAGTGCAACAATTTTGAGAGCATCTACTGAGTATTGAGGGATTTAGAGATGAAAAATAATTTGCTAGCTTTCCAAAGAGTGGCTAGCCCTCCAGAAGCCCCTCGAGCTGAGATAGCTTTCGCCTCACATTTTCTCCAAAGTTTCTTGCTTGCCTGAAGGAAGACAGAGTCTTCCAGTTTGGTCTCCTAGATGAGAAGTATGTTAGGAGTTTCTATTCTTATTAAACTTCTGATGGCTTCTTCTTCGATTCTGCTCCCCATACCTCTATAGTTCCAGGAGACTATCTTCATCATTTATATTTCTAGTTGGCTCCCTTGGAGCCTTGGGGCTGGTTTCTCGCCAACTTTTCTTTTGATGCTAGGAGCTTCTCAAGAGTTGGTTGGCTACCTTGAAGCTTATCCTTGAAGGTTTCCTGCTCTCTTTTTTCCCCGTCTATTTTGCGGCCTCTTGTGGATCTCCTTATCAAAGCTTGGGATTCTCCTATTTCCCCTTCTTCCTCCGAGCACTATGATTCATGCTCCTCTTCCTCTGCTGCGATAATGTTTTCTTTGGAGCTCTCATCCATTACCAAATCTATTGATGTTACACCACTTTCAGCCATTGCCTCTATTGCTGGAACACCACTTCCAGCTTGATCAACTCTATTTCTAGAACCTTCGGGAGCTTTAGAGGGAGGGGTTGATTTTTGTTTTTTTGGTTCCTGAGATTCCTCTATTTGCGAGATTAGAGGGGAGAAATTGTTTTCTTGATCCTTTCTGGGAGGGGGTTGTTGGTGCCTGTGGACCTCTTCCGTTTGGACCAGCCTACTTTTGGGATTTCCTGGTGCGCTTGACCTTATTCCAAGCTTCTTTTTTACCCTGTTTTGGTTCCACATTGGTTGGGCAACCTCTGGCGAAGTGTCCGTAGACATGAAATTTTCGACATTTGAAAGGCAACTGCTCGTAATCCAACTTCTGCAGATGAGACCAACTTCCTACTTTGATTTTGATGGTTTCCAGGAGACCCACCTCTAGGTCTACTTCTACACATATATGAGCGCAATAATATTGATCTTTGTTGGTTGCCCTATCTATGAACTTCCCAAGGGCATTTCCGATGTGTTTCAGCGAGTTCCAGTTCCAGCAATAGACTAGAAGATTAGGAAGTCTGACCCAAACAAGGACCGCCGAAGCGACATTGACTGCAGGGTCGAAATCCGGGGTCCATCTGTTGAGGTACAAGCCCTAGGGCCCCATGAAATAGGGGCCATTCTGGAAGAACATATGCTTATCCTCCTTTGAGGTGAATTTGAAAAGGAAATACCCTCGACCTAAGAAGTAAGAGGTGACACTGCTCTTGATCAGAGGAGCCCAGTTCCTGTTTACTCAGGACTCAGTGTTCTTAGGAGAAGGCCATAGATCAGTGAACTGACCGGCAAGAGCCCGTTCAGCTAAGGAGAGGGCAACCTGAATCGGGGTCTCTGGCGGCAGGGAGATTTCAAGAATTCCTTCTAGCCACTTGACAAACTTGGCTACTTCGCTCTTCTTCTTTTGTGGCAAGCCGGCCAAGATACAAGAAAAATTTTCGGTAGAAGAGGGCAGGCCAGCCTGCGGTGAGCTTGGGGCCTCCATGAGGGCAAGCCCGGCTTAAACTTCTCGCCCAACAGAAGATGTGTGCTCTGAACAATAGAAGCTCAAAGGGGAATGCTGAGAAGGGGGCAGACGGCCCAAAGCCTCATGCCGCAGAGCAGCAGGGGCGCAGAGGAACCGAAATGCAGCTAGGGTATGGCTGCTCCAGAGCGCGTGCTAGGGTATGGATGATTAGTGTAATAATGTCACGAAAAAACACTATTTTGTGACATTATAAGACTAGTCATTATTGTTATTTAATTATTGTTATTACTATATTAATAATTTTAATTCATGTTATTCCTATATTAATAATAATGTCACAAAAACACACTATTTTGTGACATTATTACACTAATCATTATCGTTATTTAATTCTTCTTTAACCAATATTAATTACATTTTGCATTCATGTTCATAACTATATTAAATAATTTCAATTCATGTTTATTACTATATTGTTTGTTTTTTTATGTTTTATGTCTTTACTTTATTGCCTAACACTATTTTTGGCTAACACTATTATACTTAATCAATATAAACCTATTAGTTCATTTATTACTATTTATTTGTTTGTTTTATGTTTTATGCTTTACTATTCGGCAACACTATTTTATAACACTATTATACTAATCATTATCATTATTTAATTCATGTTATTACTATATTAATAATTTTAATTGATGTTATTGCTATATTGTTCGTTTGTTTTATGTTTTATGTTTTACTATATTGTAACACCATTATACTTATGATTATCATTAATTTAATCATGTTATTACTATATTAATAATTTTAATTCATGTTATTACTATATTGTTTTGTTTGTTTTATGTTTTACTATATCATAACACTATTTTGTAGCACTGTTATACTAATCATTATAATTATTAATTCACGTTATTACTATATTAATAATTTTAATTCATGTTATTACTATATTAATAATTTTAATTCATGTTATTACTATATTGTTTTGTTTGTTTTATGTTTTACTATATCATGACAATATTTTGTAGCACTATATACTAATCATTATAGTTATTAATTCATGTTATTACTATATTAACAATTTTAATTCATGTTATTACGATATTGTTTGCTTGTTTTATGTTTTATGTTTTACTATTTTGTAACACTATTATACTTATCATTATGATTATTTAATTCATGTTATTAGTATATTAATAATTTTAATTCATGTTATTACTATATTGTTTGTTTGTTTTATGTTTTATGTTTTACTATATTGTCACACTGTTTTGGAACACTATTATACTAATCATTATCATTATTTAATTCATGTTATCACAACATTAATAATTTTAAATCACAGTTATTATTATATTGTTTATTTGTTTTATGTTTTATGTTTTACTATTTTCTAACACTATAATACTAATAATTATCATTACTTAATTCATGTTATTATTATATTAATAATTTTAATTCATGTTATCACTATATTGTTTGTTTGTTTTATGTTTTATTATATTGTAACGCTATTTTGTAACACTATTGTTGACACCTAATCCTCATGATTGGGTGGATTTATGTAAATAGTTAAATTAGGAATGTGAACAGTCATCAGAAGATGAACTTAGCAGTCACACCCTTTTGTATATAATAATAGCCTAGCTAATGAAATGAATCGAATCAGTTTTACTGCCTATTGGAGAGTTACTACCTGGCCTAACATGGTATCAAAGCCAGTTCTTAAAATAGTTGTAACTCCCTTCATTTTTTTTGCTACTGTGGGCTGTACGTTGGTGCACTGTCCTGATCTGAGCGTTGTCCTAACCTGAGCACTGTCCTGACTGAGCGCTGTCATAAAACAATAAAACGTTCCTACTTCTGTTGTCCTCAACGCCTCTGTCCTCTAAAATATCTCTTGAGTGTTTGAATGTTACTCCCTCTTGATGCGCAGATCTGACCCATCTTCGTTTTTAATGCTGTGTTGCTCTGATCCCGGGATTCTTGTAAAATAATTATTTTGATTGCTATCCTCGTGGTTAGTAGTGGCTATAGCTTACGCTACGTCCCGAACAACCCAATACGCCCTCTATTTCGATCAAAGATTGAATGTAGAGAAAGCATCTCTATCCATTAATTTTTCTTGAATTCTGCAGGGTCCCCTCGGCTTGAAGTAAACAACATATTTGAAGGCAGGGCAAGCATGTCTATCCATTACTTTTTCCTCTTCACCAACCACAGATTTTTCCTTTTCCAGTTTTCATGCCATACAGAAAGTATACTGGAAGCGTCGGCCAGAGGTTTTATATTTTTATAAATTTTCGCTGAATTTCAAAAAATGTGTTTGTTCACTAGATCGTGGGAGCATTTTTGCAGTCAATTAATATTTGTCCGTGCTGAGACTATACATTTTTTGTGTTGAACGAACATTGTTTCAAGTGTTGGATGCTCAGAGGCTGGTTGTGTGAAACGATTTTTATTTTAAAATCAATTGTGCATGAAAAGTTACGCTGACATTTTACATGTGCTGAAGTTTTTAATGTTGTGCTGAAGTTTTCTTAACGTTGGATGCCACTGGTGAGATTCATAAGAAGCTTGAAAGAAAATATAGGAGAAGATAAAAAAAAAAAAAAAAACTACATTTTTTCATAATATTGCCATTATAGTGCAGTTTTTCTTTAACACCAAAAGTGAAAATATTTTATATATTGGCAGTAGAAGTATTTTTAGAGCTCTTGGATTTTACAATGCATTTAATCATATCTATGGTGGGAATAGTTCTCACTAGCAAGGAGAACTATCCTGAATGGTCCCCGATGATAAAGCACACCCTCATCTTCAATGAGTTGTGGAAGGGAGTGTGTGTCGAAGAAGGAGACAATGACCGAGTACAACCTACCTCAGACAAAGAGCTCGTCATTTGGGAAAACAAGAACAATAGAGCTTATGCATTAATCGCAACATCTGTAAATGAAGAGGTGAGTCGCCGTATTTTGTCATATTCACCTACCTTTGAAGCCCTACAAAAGCTGAAAGAGCTCTATGACTCACATTCTGCACTTGAAGTTGTCCAACTCATGATTAAACTCTTCACTCTTGAACTGCAAAATAATGATCCTCTTGCTCTTGCATCTAAAGTAAAGTCTATAATGCATGATATCAAATCCACTAAGGTTGAGCTGGATATCCTTCTTATTGCTTTTCTGAAGGCACTTTATCCTACTTACTCCAATTATCTTCAGTCTTTGCAAGCAAATGGAAATCTCAAAGATATAACCTTTGACTCTCTTGTGAAAAGGTTTGGTAAAAGAGAGAAAGCTTTTGGAAAGAAGACAACCCCTGAGTCTTCTGAAGAGACTGTGTGCCTTGCTCATAAACAAAAGCATCCTGCTCAAGATTCTACAAGAGCAAGAGGTGGACGAAGAGGAAGAGGAAGATATTTCAGAGGCAGGGGGGCAAACATTATCATGGAGAAAAGGCAGATTTATACTGTATTCACTGCAAAAGAAATGGATCACATGATTCCTCTACATGCAAGCTACCATGGGACAAAATTGAGCAGGAAAGAAACCAACAGAAAGGTAAAACTGATGATACAGACAAAGGTAAAGAACCTGAATCCGTTCAGTAGGTGGAGGCACAATGTAACATTGGAGTAAATGAAGATTTTTTTAATGCTTCACTTGCTTCCTGGAAAAATGATTGGTTTCTTGATTCAGGAGCAACCTGTCACATGACTCATAGAAAATAATTTTTTGAATATTTCACTGACAATGTTGATGGAGCAATATACTTTGCAGATCAGTCAAAAATCAAGCCATCGGGGCTTGGCACAATCAGGTTTAAACTGCCTGGTCTTCCAGACTTTCTTCTTGATCATGTTCTATATCTCCCACAACTGAAGAGAAACTTGTTGTCCTTGCTCCACATCCGCCAGTAAGGTAACTCCATTCATATGTTTGATGGCAAGCTTGAGGTAAGAAAAGCATCTGACCACTCACTTGTCACGAGGGGAATAGAAGAAGAAAGGCTTCTCAAACTGCAAGGAACATTTTCTCATGCACAACATTTCTCATATAATTCTCATCATGAAGAAGGTACACTTCCATCAAGTTTATTATGGCATGCTAGATTTGGATATTTGAACTATGACAGTCTCCGCTTATGGGGTCCAATGCCGGTTTCTTCTGCAAATGGAAATAAATATATCATGCCATTTATTGATGACTACACCAGAATGTGCTCGGTTTATTTATTGAAGAACGAATCTGATGCTTTCCAAACATTCAAGAATTTTGATAAATGGATTGAAAATGATGCACAATCTCATATTGGGTCTATTCGCACTAATAATGGAAAATAATATACATCAAATGAATTTGAAAACTATCTTCGCCAACATGGGATCAAACATCAAACAACTGTGGCTTATAATCCTCAACAGAGTGGTGTAGCTTAAAGAATGAATAGAACAATCATGAATATGGTACGATCCATGCTTTTCTTAAAAAATGTAAAGATAATGTTTTGGGATGATGCTATTCTATGTGTTGCATATATAAAGAATAGATATCCATCTAATGCTATAAGAAACAAGACTCCTTATGAATTGTGGTATGGACATGTTCCTTCGGTAAAACATCTCAGGGTCTTTTGTTCTACCTGTTATGCTTTGATATCAAAGGTACATAGAAACAAACTTGGTGCTATAAGTCATAAGTGTATCTTCCTGGGGTATTCAATCACCTCCAAAGCATACCGCCTCTATGATGAAGTAAATAAAAGTTTGTTGTATCTAGAGATGTAATTTTCTTGAATCATCCAAATCTGACAATGTTGTTGAGCGACAACTTGATCGCTTGGATAGATTCGCAAAAACGAAATCATTTCAAGAATTTGATAATCAGATTCCACATCTTGAAGGGGGGATTCCTATTCTAGATCAACATGTGGAATCTTCTTCTGAAGAA
>APFE030736342.1:110774-128531 GCA_000404065.3 Pinus taeda | reverse complement strand
CTAGAAGGAAACCCATTGGCAGCAAATGGGTGTTCAAAAAGAAGACAAATGCAGAAGGAAAAGTGGAGAAATACAAAGCTCAGGTGGTAGCAAAAGGTTATTCCCAGGTGTCGGGAATTGATTTTGGTGATATTTTTTCTCCTGTTACCAAGGTAACGTCTATTAGATTACTTTTAGTTGTTGCTACTGCTTTTGATTTTGAGGTAGAATAGATGGATGTGAAGACAACATTTCTTCATGGGGATCTGGAAGAGGAGATATACATGAAACAACCTAAAGGCTTTGCAGTAAAGGGCAAGAAAGAACTGGTATGCAAGTTAAAGAAGTCTCTGTATGGGTTAAAACAGTCACCAAGAATGTGGTATCAGAAATTTGATACATTTATACAGGGACTTGGCTTAACCAGAAGCAAAGCAGATCATTGTGTGTATTCTAAATTAATTGGTGACCATGTTATTTATCTGGTCTTGTATTTGGATGATATGTTGCTAGTTGGAAATGACAAAGAAATTATCCAGGATTTGAAGACCAAATTGTCCTCCAAATTCAACATGAAAGATATTAGTGCTGCAAACTATATTTTGGGCATGGATATTAAAAGAGATCGGGAAAAGAGGAAGCTCTGGTTAAACCAGAGGAAGTATGTCGAGACAATATTACAGAGGTTTAATATGTAGGATAGTAAACCGGTAAAGGTTCCTATTCCTGTAGGTGTAAAGTTATCTGTTGAATAGTGTCCCAAGACAAAAGAAGAGGAAGAGGATATGTCCCGTGTTCCATATGCAAGTGCAGTCGGCAGCCTGATGTATGCAGTGGTCTGTACTAGACTAGGCATTGCACATGCAGTGGGAGTGTTGAGAAGGTTTATGTCAAAACCAGGAAAGGAGCATTGGACAGCAGTGAAGCGGGTTTTCAAGTATTTGCGTGGCACTAGTGATTATGGTTTGTGCTACCAAGGAAGACTAGGATTAAACAAAGTGTTGGATATTTGTGGCTTTGTTGATGCAGACTGGGCTGGAGATCTGGATCACAGAAGATCTACAAGTGGGTATGTGTTTAACCTATTTGGAGGTGCAGTCAATTAGATGAGTAAGAAATAATCTATAGTGGCACTATCAAATAGAGGCAAAATACATGGCAGCCACTCATGCAAGCAAGGAAGCAGTTTGGTTGCAGAGATTGTGTTCAAGTATGTGGTTAGTACAAGAAGCTATAATGATAGACTGTGATAGCCAAAGTGAAATTTTCTTGGAAAAAAACCCTGCATATCATTCAAAGACACAGCAAATTTATGTTCAGTATCACTTTGTGAGGGATATGATAGAAGAAAAAAAGATGTTGTTGGTAAAGGTGGACACTTTGAAGAATATTGTAGATGCATTGACAAAATATATGAGCTCTGAGAAGTTCTCCTGGTGTAGAGAAACAATGGATGTTTCAGGGCTGGAAAAATGACTAAGCTCTCCTGTGGCCCCTTGTGGAAAGAAACCAACAAGTGGCAGAATGTTGGGTTGTGTTATATTATTTCCACATAGTTAACAGGGAATTTGAGGGGTACCCATAACCCCACTTTATGGGTTGTGGGGCAGCGCCCCAGAAATTTTTGATTTTGGACCCTATGTTAGGTTGGGCGGACCCACCTATGGTTTTGTGCATGATTTTTGCACATGTTTTTTAGACGTGATGGTTTTTCGGTCCATGGTATTGGACACGATGGTTTTCGGTCCATGGTATTAGATGCGATGGTTTTCGGTCCATGGTATTGGATGCTTCGGCATGTATAAATATCTATTATAACATTGAAAGGAACATAATGAAAAATCAAGCTGGTAGTCCTAGTTTTGGGATGGAGTGGGAAAATCTTTTTGTATATGTGTTTTAAGTGTTATGGTCTCGCATTGTTTATTTTTCTGTGTTTTAGAATTCGTATGCAGGTAATTTCTGTACGGGGTTAAAACTTACACCTTTGTCACTCCCCTTATCGGGTTCTGACTCAGAGTCTGAACATGCATCTAATTCCGAAAACTTTAGCAAAGCCATGAGTGACTGCTTGGCCTGACACTCACTTGTGTTGTGAGTGGAGCTCTTATGGAACTCACACCACCTTCCTGTGTCCTTCTTTGGCTTCGTAGTGTCATCCTTTTCTTTGGTGGGTTGTCCCAGGCCACCCTCCCTTGGCTTTGTCCTTTGTTCAGCGATTTGGGGGCGCCTTTCCCTTGTTTTGGATTTGTAGATCCAAAGTCTTCTTCTTCTATTTAAGCTTCTGCTCGATCTTGACAATGTATCGGTATGTTGTGCTGAGTGAAGAGATGTCCAGGAACTCCATCTCGTCCTGGATGTACCTGTGTAGGAAGCCACGGTATTTAAGTACCAAATGCAACTCAGAATACTTGACACCCAACTTTATTCGAAGGGTATGAAAAATATTGGTAAAATTCGGCATGTCTTGGTCCCTTCCCTGCCGCAGCGTGGCCCGTTTTATGTATTTATCCTCATAACTTTCGAAAGGGTAGTACTACTCCTTGATGACATTCCATAATGAATTCCAAGTGAGTGCGGCTGAAAAACGTGAGGCCGTACTTTCATATTTATGCTCGCAGTAGTTTTCCCTCCAGTGCTTAACGTGGGGGGTGGCTTTGAGAAGAGTGAAATTAATCTTTTCCCGGCTGGAAAAATCATGAACAGAAAAATACCCTTCTATCACATTTAACCATTTATCTACAACATCTGCATCTATCTGAAGCTCAAATATGGGAATGTCAAATCTAACTTGTACCTTAAAGGGTATGGTGCTTCCAGAGTAGCTGTTGGAAGTAGATGTGTCACCCCTGGGTAACTGTTGAAGGATCTGGGAAAAGTTTCCCATCATCACGTTCCTTTGTCGCTCAAGGGCTTCTTCGAGCAAGATTTTGATAAGATCTCCTACCCCCTCATCTTTCTTTTTATCCGCCATGGGAGGTCGTCGAGATTTTTGAGGCAAGTCTTACAAAGGTTCCACTAGTTCAAGCCCTAAATACTTATATCCCGACCTCGTTGGGGACATGCAAAGAAAAATAGAGAAAGAGAAGACCCTTCTAATACCACTGATCCGGATTTAAACAGGTATGCAACAAATTACAGAGATAACCATAAATACAAAGATGCAACAGAAATAATACTTCATTTCATTAATGTAAAATACTTAAATATACTTATAAACAGAAATAGAAATAAACTAGCTTGGGCGATGGTAGCTTATCTCTGAGGAGATATGTGGCAGTTACATGCCTCTGAACTGTCTTACAATGAAGCTCAAATGCCTATTTATTATTGAGAAACAATGGAAACCCCTAAACATCCAAAAACCTAACCCTAGGAGATGAAGCGCCAAACTATGGGCCTTGTTTTGGGTAAATTGGTACATCAACTTCCCGGGGTCATAACTTTGGCATACGATCTTTGTTTCACCTGCACAATACCCCGTTAGTAAGATCTATCTGAGGACTACAACTTTAGGAAGATCAACATCAACCCATGGACCCATGTTGCTCCCAGGTTTCCCAAAAAACGTTGTTTAGGGCCTTAAAACAACTCCAGAAGTTCAGGACCTGAAAAACTGCTAAAAATAGTAAATTGTGCTACAATTAAGGAAACTGAAAAACTAAAAGAAACAATGGTGTGGGTCCAAGTGGAATTTCCGAGTGGCCACCAATGTCCACTTGGATCACTCCACAAAATAGAAAAAAGGATGAAAGCAGTAAAACTCTAAGGAGGACATCATGTCAAATTCATCCACCTATAAGGTATAAAGATTATGCATTGATGTCTCATGTAGTGAATGTTGTAGAAACTTAAAGTTATGAAGAAAAAAATTATATAAATAATGGAGAGATAGTGGATGATGAATGCAACTCTATAATGAAGAATGACACTTGGGAATTAACAGAATTTCCTAAAGATAAAGTTCCCATAGGATGCAAATGGTTGTTCAAACCAAGGTTTAATGTTGATGGTAGCATTGATAAGTATAAAGCTAGATTGGTTGCAAAAGGATATTCATGTAAAGAAGGAATTTATTATGAAGATACTTTTGCACCTGTAGCTAAACTGAATACAATCAGAATCATGATTGCATTAGCTACAAAACAAAATTGGAAAATGCATTGGTTAGATGTCAAATCCACTTTCTTGAATGGTGAATTAAAAGAAGAATTTTATTTGGTTTAGCCTAATGGGTTTGTGAAGTAGGGACATGAGCATCTTGTTTGCAGGTTAAAGACAGATTTGTATGGTTTGAAATAAGCATCAAGATCTTGGTATGTGAAAATTGATTCATTCTTTTATGAAAAAGGTTTTGTGAGAATCAAAATTGATCCTAACTTGTACATCAAGAAAGATGAAGATGGGAATATTGCATTGATATCTTTATATGTTCATGATCTTATCATAACAGGAATTTCCTTTAGGATGATTGAATATATTAAAGTTTAGTTGTCACAGGTATTTGAAATTAAGGATCTTGGCGAATTGCATTGTTTTTTGGGTCTTGAAATTTGGAGGGAATATGGTAAGATAATCATCACACAAAGAAAATATATAAATAAGATCCTTGAAAGATTCCATATGTTTGAATGAAAACCAATGTCTACTCCTTTGGAACAGAATCCCAAGTTGTACAGTGATGATGGATCTAAAGAAGTGAATGGAACTTTTTCTCATCAATTGGTGGGAAGTTTGAACTAACTCACCACTACTAGGTTAGATATAGCATATTTTGTTAGCATCCTTAGTCAATTCATGGCTAAGCCTTGTGAAATTCATTGGAAAGAAGCAAAGAAAGTCCTTCAATATCTGAAGGGAAAAATTTATTTTGGTATTTTGTATATTGATTAATCTGATGTTGAGTTGGCAGGTTTTATGATTCAGATTGGGCTAGAAATCCTAATGATAGAAGATCAACCTCTAGATATGCATTCAATTTAGCATCAGGGATTGTATCATGGAGAATCAAGAAACAACCAACTATTTCTTTGTCATCCATAGAAGCAGAATACAAAGCCTTGACCAATGTAAATTGTGAAGTTATTTGGTTAAGGAGGATTCTTGAAGATGTTGGAGAAAAATAAAGAGGACCAACAAGCATCAAATGTGACAATCATAGTTCTATTAAGTTGGCAAATAATCCAATTTATCATGCTAGAACTAAACATATTGAAGTGCAACATCATTTTGTAAAAGAAAAGATACAATCAAATGAGATTCATTTAGTCTATTGTAATAGAAGTGAGAATGTAGCTGACATCTTTACCAAGCCTCTTGGAAAGATAAACTTTGAAATATGTAGACAATTGCTAGGCATCGTTGAAAATCCATTTTTCCATTAAGGGGGGATGTTGGAATAATGTCAAAATGGCGAGTCCACATAGATTTGTTGAGTTGTGTTCTCATAGTTAGTGTTTGAGTGTATTTGTCATGAGTTTTGTCTTCGTAATTTGTCTTGTGAGTTGGTGATCCAAATTATTAGATCTAGATTGTCTTATATTCTATCTATGTGTGCCTATATGATGTACTAGTTGTCCAAGCAGTTTGATCAATGAGAAATGTTTTCATTCTTGTGCATCTCTATGTTTCTCCAATATGTTTCCCATTATATATATTATATTTTAATTAAGCATTTGTTTTCAGTAATTGAGTTTTACGAGGTTAAAACCTACACTACAAATGAAATATAATACATTTGAAAAAATGATGGATTTGAATGGAAGTGATCAAGGGCTTTCAATGGTAGGTCTTTTATTGGAATCCTTGATATAAGTGAAGTGGTCATATGATATTGAAAGTAGGATATAATATTTAATTGGGCTATAACAACAATTGAGGTAGCATGAACCCAAGCAATGATATTCATAAGCACCCATATCTATGGATGAATTGTGGGTGAATGCAAGAAATAAGATTAACACCATGATGGTTATTCCACTCACACATCCTGGTGCTAAGATAAAATAAGAAAAGCTACATATTAAGAACCATCCCTTGTGATAGGGTTTGTAGTGAGTGCAAAGCATATGGAAGTCAATTTGTAGTGTGTTTTGTAATTACCAGGTTGGTCATGCAATAATCATTTAGGGAAGAATTAAATAAATATCTTTGATATAAGAAGGAATGAGACACTACAGTCACATTTAGTATGCCTGAAGAGGGTAGACTCCATTTTAGAAAGAGTTTCCACAAAGAAGAAATTATGATGGAAATGTTGCAATTGGTTCTTTCATGCATTAATTGGCCAAGGATGAGAGATGGAAGTTGATGAAATATCAACATAGCATATTCAAGCTAGGTTGAGGACAAAATCATGGAATTGTATAGTGATCAAGTTTTGTATTGGTTGTGGCTATGGTGAGAAGAAGATCATAGTGGCGAGAAAAATGGAGTCGGTTCCTGAACCACAAAACGGGGAGTTCGTAGTAGTAGTAGATTATCTTGGAGATGTGCATGTGAGCCCTAGTGGTTTCTTTGAGATCCTAGTGATAAACGGTGTTACCAATGTGGTCTACTTTTCAAAAAAGTTCACTATAGTAATGGCATATATCTGAATGTATAACCATTGGAGAGCAACATTGGAGAGGCACGAGAAAAGAAAATTTTTTTTGAGTAGCTAAAGTGGGTATCATCATTAGGAATGATGCCTTGAATACACAATTTAGGATTAAATTAAGCATAAAGAATAAGTTTCTAAACATATTTATCAAGAGAGGGAGCTCCATATATATTATTAGTGAAAGGCCTTAAAAAAAAAAAAAAATAATGAAGGGGATTGTGAGAAATATTTACAATGCATTATTAACGTTTCAACATAAAAGTGATGAGAAACGAATATTAGTCCTCTTTGAGGTGGAAATCTACTTTTACAATGAATACAACGTATAAGACAATATTTGATGATCCTAATACTAAGTCTCATTAGGATATATATAGGATACAAAGGGTACAATTACAATAATATGAGACCATCAAGGGTTGTAGCCTACTTAACAGTATAATTTTAATCACTCAATATCGAAATATTATAAGGGGTTTTATGGCTAACATAAGAGATTTTTTTTAAGGCACAAGGTTCATATCACAATAGAACCTATAGATCAATGGAGCATCACTCATGGGTTGTTGGGCACATTTAAAACTATTGACATAGTTGACCATGCCCATTGGTGCATGATATCATTAGTAGCCTTATGATCAATGGCTAATGTTTCGGAATAGAGAAGAAGATAGTTGCATGGAGAATACACCCTTATTGGGCATGCTTTTTTGGTCATATTGGAATTGAACAGACAAACAGATGATGTATTAGTCTATGTAAAGAGATGGGAAGATAAGAGATCACATGGATTTGGTAAGTAAATTTCTTGATGGAAGGCTAGGATAATGTATGGATAAAAACGGTTGGATATTTAGTGAAAGAGAGGTTACATAGCCCTGCATGGACAAGTGAATGCATATGAATTCCGTGAAGGGACCAATATGTTATGGAGAGTCGAAGTTGTATATGAACACCATAAATTTTTTTTTTCCAAGTTTTAAATCCTCAATCTAGTCTAGTTGTATTCTCCAAGGTGCTCGTATGACTTGTTGTTTAGGCATATATGTAGCATAGTAGCACATGATGTCTCACTGTTGAGGAATGAACTACTCGGATAGGTATGAGGGTGGTAGGTGTACTCATACATTATATTGAGGTTAGCTTGTTGCAAGTCCTACTATTCAAGCATACATGTGGAGTATGGTGGCATATTGATGATCAAATTGCCGAATGGAACACTTGAATAGGTACGAGGGTGTAGGTGCAGTATACACTAGCTTGAGGGGGGAATGTAAAATATTAAAACATGGATTAGTTGATGAACCATGTACAAAAAATAGTAGCTTAGAAAAGTGATGCATACAATAACTAGTTACATATTTATCTTGTTGGATTGTAGCTTTTTTATATGAACTTCAATAGAGTGATTAGGACCATGGGAAGAATTGTTAGGGTATTTTAGCTAAACTTGACTTTTTCATAGAGTCAAATTATTCTTAACAATTTCTGGGCTTGAGTTTTTGATAAATCGTGATTTTTCCCATGGTGTTGTAATGTAAAGTGGCCTATTTAAATGCATGAAAAATCCATTGTAATTTTCCTTTAGATTTGAAATAATCGTAGATCTATTATTAGCTCAATTGGTGATCGAGGTGATGTGAAGACTATAGTTGTAGCAACGATGAATTCTTCTAAATATGCAGAAGTTGTAGACTCATATTGGCAATGGTTTTCCATTTAAGCTTGACATGACCTCTGCTATGGTTTTCCCTGTTGTTTTTCAGTGGGAAAAAGCACTTCTTATTTATATTAATAAAAAAGATAGTACATTTGCATGGGATTCGAGTCTTTCTGTTATAATATCCTATTGTATCTTGGATAAACATCCTTACAACAAATGTCCAGTTTAGTTTCTACTATTCATCATATGTTTCTTACACCTACAGACAAGTAGAAAATGTCTTTTCAACAAAAATATAGGAGAGTTCTCCTTCACCGGATTTATTGACAATTCTTTAGATTTTTTCTTACTTTTTCTCCAAAATTTGTCACTGTTAATCAATACATGAAACTTCTATGAATAATTAATGCTGCTAGCATTTTTCATGACTCCTTGTTCATATACAAAAAGTAAAACTTACCTATATCCCTGTCAATTCCTCTCTTGGATAGTAAATTTGTTGTCTAGTTCTACTCCCTATAAATATGATCGAAATTGATATGATGAGCAGTAATTACCAGCATCCTGATGTGTTTCATCCAATTGTTTAGAATGGGAGGATAAAACTATTGAAACCTTTCACCCAATCTATGATTCCTTTTTCATCTCCATATACCTGAATGTGTTCCATACTTAGCCATTTTTCCGCAATCAGGACTCCCCACAGGGCTATGATCTATGCTTTACTGCTTGTGCCATGTCCTTCTTCCCACCAAAAATGGAAAAAAATAACCTGTTTCAATGACAATATAAGCACCACATCCACACTTTCTCCTAGAGCATGCACCATTAAAAAAACCCACTGGAAATTGTTGGTTAGTTGAATTGTTTATTAATTAAACAATCAAGTACCACATTAATTGTCAACCTGGGAAAGTCTTTTTATTCCAAAGGCTACCGCGTACTGTCTGTACTTAAATTCTAAAAGCATTGAGAGCTGTAGTATACTTAGTTCTTATACTAGGTTATCACAGTGTTGATAACATAAAAGGAATTAATTAAAATTACAAATCTGGAAAGCAAAAAGATGGATGCTCTGTTGGCAGAGGATCAGGACCCTATCCTCTAGGTGAGGACGTTCAGCACCTGCCTCTGGAATTAGATTGCTAACACACACTGCACTCAGATTCACCGGTGAAATACACTTGCATAACTTCAAATAACTTAATAAAACAGAGTGCTAGCAAAACAGAATTGCAAGAGGTAACGCTACAGAATCCAAACAGAGTATCTGCAGAAAAGAAACTATCACACACTTACACACTTGACAGCAAAGTAAATGGGTGAATCTTATGAGGAAGGTGGGCCTAGTCCCTCTCACAAGATTCCCCAGAACACGGAGAATAGCTTAAATACTCAGAACGTTCTTCTATTCATCTGTCAAAAATTTGAGTACAGTAAAGTTCAGACTTGCTAATATTCTCACAAATTTCTCTTACAGACCATCCTCCTTGACTAATGTAGATGTCTCCTGTTTATAGAGGAGACATCTATTACAATAGATTGTTACGGTTCATTCGGTTAACCCGTTTAATCAAAAATAAGAATTACAGAAATGTTGTTGCAATAGTATGATAATATATTCTTTGTTTAGGTTCTGGCTGTTACACAGCTGGTAACCATCTTCGACCGTCTTCCTTGTAATTCACACATTCCCTTCACCGTTTCCCCATACTATTCCAGTTTTGAGTCTTGGTAACTGTGTTCTACCTGCTTTGGACAATTGCTTGATCAGCCACGTCAGCGTTCCCCAGATAGTTGCCGTTTGTTGTTTCTAGCTGATGCAAAATACCCGCTTTAGATGGTTTCTGTTGCTGGCTGTAGCAACTGTGTAGTTGTTGCTTCTGGTGTTGCAGCAACTGCGTAGTTGCTGTTTCTGGTGTTACAGCAACTATAGGTTATAATTCCTGCGGGCTTAAGACAATTTCTTAGCATTTTAGTCAGCTTTCCAAAGATAAATACAAAGTTACTTACGAATATGCAGTGAACAATTAAACATATAGATATGCGGGAAGTTACTTCATACCTTGGGGTGATTAAGTCATTGTATGATCAAAGATTATAACTTGTGACTGAAAAGGATAATATTATGATGAAAATATAAGGTCAAAATTGGTCAATTCTGGGTCCTAACATCCCCCCCAACTGAAGATATTGCATGTACCCATGCAATGTTTTACTCTGAATCCGAGTCGGAGTATTGGGATGAACAATGTAAATTACTGAGACAATAACTGTAGGAGGTGACGTCGAACTTCTTTCTGAAACCACAGACAGTCTGTATCTGTCTCCATGCTGCTGCCTCCTCCTTATTGCATAACCCAAACTGACCCTTATATTGTTCCCCGGATAACCATAGAAGTGGAAATTTAAACTTGTAGCCCATCCAGCTCTCAGCATAGTGTTGCATGCATCTAATATAGAAAGGTACCCTTGTAAGTGCTACCCGCAAATTTGATGGATTGTAAGGGTGATATTCTTTCCTTTCTTTGGGGCAGTTTTCCCAAAACAAATTATTTGCTTTAACAGCCAAGGGTGCCTTGGTTTTCAAATAGTGCTGACAGTCTTTCAGGACTATTGCTTGCAATTGTCTGAGGTGATTTTTCATATCAGAATTCTTTATCAATGTTTGGTGCTGTACAATAAAAGTAGCTGCATTCTGTGGTTCAGCCCTAATCCACAGAAGGCAATTTTGTTCATTATGTTGGGCTGAGATGAAGGCATTCTGCCATGTGAGCTGGTTGGCTAAAAAGGAAATGAAGGCTCTCAGCTGTATGTCACCAACCACAGGTAGCATATACTTGTTCCTTTCTTCGGACACCGCTTCATTGTGTAGATAGAGCTGACATAACAGGTTTTGGTCATTTTTAGGTGCCTCTGCAAAAGTTTGCATAAACTGTTCTACTGTGACCACCTGATGGCGTCTCCCTTCTCTTACAGCTTTTATCTGCAAGAACGTTAATCTCTCCCTCAAAAATGTTGCATAATTAAAAGATGGTTTCCTCATGGCCAGTATTCTTTGAAATAATTCAAACATCTGGGACAATCTGGTTTTTAACTCTGTGATTTCTTTATATTGAGCTCTGCATTGCTCAAGTGCTTCCCAGTTCCTGTATGCGTGATTGAACCAGGTCCCTTTCTGTTGTTCGAATGCTTTGCCCTTTGAATGCTCATGCACTTTGCACCATTTTCCTTTCAATGCCTGAAAGCTTTCTGTTTCTATGCATGCATCATTAACAGAGGGAGACTCTGTTTGTGTATAAGCATCAGTAAGGATAATATGTTCTGTTGGAGTAGACTGGGATACTCCAACATCTTTTTCTTCGTTTGCAGCTAGTGTCTCTTCCTATTGCTGTCCTGATTCACTGTGTTCTATGGTAATTTGGGTAGGCCGGGGTAGGTCTGTACCTTTTTCCTCATTTGCTGATTCCTGTGTAAATTCTTCCTTCATGACAATTTGGGTGGGCCGTGGTGAGTCTGTACTCTCTTCTGCTTTACTCTCTGCTGGGGAACTTACTGGTTCTTGTGTGGCAGTAAGTTCTTTAATTTGGTCTTCTTTCTCCTCCAGAGAGCCTGTTGGTTCTTGTGTAACAACAGGTTCTTCTGTCTGCAATTTCTCTTGAGATCCTGTTGGTTCTTGTATAACAACAGGCTCTTTCATTCCAGCAGAGGGTTGTGGTGTTTCTGTCTGTGCAACAGCAGGTTTTTCCGTGTTGTCTGCAACAGTAGCAGCTTCTTCTATTGGCTCTGCCACTACCTTGTATCCTGCTTGAGTATATATTTCACCACAAGTGGCGCACATATACTCATTATCTTGGCTTTTCTCTGTTGCAGAGGCTACTCGCGCTAAAACATGCAGGCTGAATTCATTTTGATATGCTTCTTTAATCCTTATTATCTCCTCTTGATAATCCTGAATCTGTAATTTCAGGAATTCAATTTCTTCCTGCAAGGCAAGTATGGTGGGCTGATCTTGTGGGGCAGTAAACTCCAGTGGAGGCAGAGGTTGCGCTTCATCACCTTGGTCAGTATTCCCCGTAGGTGGTTCTTGTGTGTCACCTGGGGAAGTGGTTGGTTCTTGTGTTACAGCCATTCAGTCACTATTACCTTGGGTGTCGGCAGCTGGTTCTTGTGTGTCAGCTGCCTTAACATATGATGTCACGAAGCTATGAACGCTCTGCATCTCAACTTCCGAGGGTGAGGGGGAGGGGCTTTGGGGACGGGTGGGGGTATGGATTCTTAAAGTAATGGGTGGTGAACTAGGGGGGGTCGGAATTTTAGCTACTAGCGATGACCGAGTTCTTCGTTTTGGTAGGAAAGCTGTGAATGCAAGCATTTTTCTCTTCAGGCCAGTTTCAGGGGTAGTAGCCGGAGCAGCAGATGTCTTAGCTGAAACCCTGGTTTTTCTTCTTTGTGGTGGGGTTTCCTTTCTCTGATGCTTCTTTCTCTTAAGCAGGGTAATGGGGATATTATCGTCAGAGTCATCAGTAGAAATGTCAAGTATGGGGGTGGAAGGACTGGCCTTTTCGAGAGATGGGGTTGTTTCTGTAGTCACTTTTACTGCTGCTTGTTCATTCTCAGCAGCTTGCGGAGATGTTTGATGGGCTTGTTCGGGGATGTGTTCTGCCTGTTGAGGATTTTGCAGAGGGATTTGCTCAGGCATGTCCTCTGTTTGCTGAGGAGGTTCATATTCTGGTTGTGGAATTTCGTCTTCCTGCTGGGGATGAATGGGGCGTGGAGGATTATTTAAAGCAAGGCCTCTATTAATGAGTAATTGGATTAACCGATGATGTTTTAGGGAAAGAAGTGGGCGCTTCACGTTAACAGCATATCGTGACATGTTCTTAAGACAACCCAATAGATAATATGGCATATTTATCAACTGACCATTTCTCAAATGATTTAACAGCATGAAATCGTGCTGGTAAATTACCTGATAGCGGCCCTCGCACGTCAGATATTGCTTGACAAATTCGGCAATTCTTGGCCACGGTGGAGGTAACGATCAAAGTGCTACGCCTCTGCCCTTAGGTTCTATCTGCTCGCCTGGTCGAAGAAAATCCTGCTGCACGTTGAGAATCAGGTGCTTCTTGCTGAACCATCGTATGCCATTAGCTGGTAGCCCGGTAGCTTGGGCTATCACTTCCTCTGTAACTGGGATTTGAACTCCCTGAACGACAGAGAATCCTTCTCTTAGATTGCATGCAAATTCCAGGACTTTTCACTCGTTAAAGTCCGGAAGTCTCCTAAAATACTCTATCCAGCCTGCTTGCAAGAAAATCTGATAAATGTCCGAATAGAGTTCAAGGACTGCTGTCGAAGCAGGTTCATATGTGATGAGAGGTCCTCCCATGGCTGTTGTTTCAGTGAATTTCCGAGTTCAGAGCCGAGCTTCCGATTTCAGTTCAGAGTAAAGCATCGCAAATGGTAACATGCAGTGATAGGGTGACTTTTACATATTACTGGGAGAATTAAGGGTGGCGGCGGTTGGCGTGGTATATCATTATTGGAGTTGCTTTGGTACTCCCCCCCTTCTACGTGTGAGCGATTTGATTGGAAGTATAACTAATTGATAGTCCTATCAGCTTTCATCGCATTATCTATTATTTAATGTCCATTGATAAACGTGCATACCTTCGTATTTTACCTTTTTTGATTGCTGCGTCAAAAAGTCTTAACTCGTCCTCCGCTGAGTCACAATGATTACTGCGGATCTGAAAGTGTGGGAATATCGGTAATTTGTAACGATAATGACGGGAAGTGATAGTCGGATGTCATAGTCATCACAAGAAGTGGTATATTTTATCGAAATTTGTTGCTTGGGGTTGCAGTGGTAAAACTGGTTTGCGTGAGTGAATTTAACCGAGAAGGGTATTCGTGTCTGGGAAGCGATATTGGAACACTAGGATTGGTGTTGCAGCAACAGGGAATTATCGGAAAGAAAACATTTGTAAAGACGGAAAATGTACTAGAGTGATGGAAATCGGGAAATGATGTTGCACCCACGGGAATGGCACTGTAGCAATGGGAATCGTGTTTTGGACAACAGGGGATGGTATTGCAGCAACGGGAAATAATGTTGCGACAACGGGAAATGGTTTTGCAGCAATGGGGATGGTGTTGCAGCAACGGGAAGTGGTGTTGCAGCAACAGGAAATTCCACGTTAGCAAAATAATCCGTTTGAAACTTTTGTTTTCCAGCTACCTCCCAAGCTAAAATCTGCAAAATACTGAAATGTAATATCGCAATCCTTGACAGGATTTATTAATTTCTTAAAAAAAACAGAATATCTAACCTAAAAAAATTTGCATAAATAATAGAAATTCAAGTGCTTTGAGGGGTAGCAAGTTCCCCTGGAAAGGAATACTGTTTTATTGCCATGCAAGTGGCTTTAAATTCTTCCTTGGAAACCGGCCGCTGGTATAACCGAAGTCGATAGCCATTTACTAACAGTGGTGTTCTGCTACCATCAATTGTTAAAAGTCTAACTGTCCCATTTGGAAAAACAACATCCAATTCATACGGTCCTAACCACCTTGTTCTTAACTTGCCCTGAAAATTCTCAAAACTAGAATCATAAAGTAGAGCCCAGTTACCTTTCTGGAACTGCTTCTGCTTGATGGTTCTGTCATGCCATTTGCTTCTTTGTTGTTGTATCATCATTGTTTGATGGACGGCCTCCAGTCTTTTCTCATCCAATTCCTGAAGCTGCTGCAACCTGGCTGTCTGTGCATCAGTTAAATCAAGGTTAACAGCTAAAGCAGTTCTCAAGGTTTTGATTTCAAATTCTACAGGGAAAATAGGATTCTTTCCAAAAACTAACTCATAGGGTGAAAAGCCTGTTGTGTTTCTCCAAGTAGTTCTATAGGCCCATAAGGCTTCAGGAAGTCTCTGAAACCAGTCCTTTCTATTCTCCTTTATAGTCTTTGTCAAGATGGCTTCAATGACCTTGTTGGTACTTTCCACCTGCCCATTTGCTTGGGGGTGGTATGGTGTAGTCATTTTGTGCTTGATATGATATTTCTGGAGCTGTCTTTGAAGCCATGGGAATTAAAAGGAGGTCCTCCATCAGTGACTAATTCTCTGGGTAATCCAAATCTAACAAAGATTTCTTCAAATAATAATGTTAGTACTGCTTCTTCATTAGCTTTAATGAGTGCTTTGGCCTCTACCCATTTAGTCATATAATCCGTGCATACTAATATGTACACTCTTTGATTAGATGGAGGATTAATGGGACCTACAAAATCTAATGCCCATTTCTCAAAAGGTTCAAGAGTTACCTGGGGATTGAGTGGCATTTCATCTCTATGGTTAGGCTGGCCCATTCTTTGATAGCTGTCACATGCCTTCACATATTTTCTGGCATCTTTGAAAAGTGATGGCCAGTAATATCCCATTCTAAGTACCTTGTGTGTTGTTCTTTTGTCTGCAAAGTGTCCTCCACAAGGGTCATCGCGACAAGCTTTTAGTATATCATAGATCTCGTCTTCCCCAACACATCTCCGGATTTCCTGATCTATCCCTGTGTGAAACAGACATCCGCTTATCCAGCTGTACCTAGCGCTCTGCTGAATGATCTTCCTTTTTTCTCTGTGCGATAGGTGCAATGGTAATTTCCGTGCAACTAAGTAGTTAGCAATATCTGCATACCAAGGTGAGTGGGCAGAGACTGCAAATAGATACTCATCGGGGAAAGAATCATCTACTGGAATATTTTCATTAGTTTTTAACTGAGAAAGAAAGTCAGCAACTACATTTTCTTTTCCTGGTCTATCTACAATTGTGATATCGAATTCCTGCAATAACAGTAACCATCTAGTGACTCGGGCATTTGTAACAGATTTATTCATTAAATATTTGATGGCCGAGTGGTCAGTATGCACAAAAGTAGTATAACCAGTGATGTAATGCCTAAATTTGTTGATAGCATAAATAACTGCTAGAAATTCTTTCTCAGTGACCGTATAATTAAGTTCTGTGGGAGTCATGTTTTTAATAATGAAGTAAATGGCATAGGGAAGACCATTTTCTTTCTGTCCCAGGACAGCTCCTATGGCAATGTCTGAAGCATCAGAGGATATGTGAAAGGGGAGTGCCCAATCTGGTCCTCTTAAAATGGGAGCTATGGACAACTGATGTTTAAGCTGATCAAATGCTTTTTCAAAATCATCAATCCACTTAAATTCAACGTTTTTCGTTAATAACACAAACAGAGGGGAAGCTATCTTAGAAAAATCTTTGATAAATCTCCTGTAGTACCCTGCATGTCCTAAGAAGCTTCGTACTTCTGTCTGGGTTTTGGGAATAGGGAGGGTCAAAATTACTTGTATTTTTGCAGGGTCGACTTGAATCCCTAATAATGAAACATAATGGCCTAATACAATGCCTTCATTCATCATCATATGGCATTTCTCATTACTTAAGGCAAGATGTGCTTCAATACACCGCTTAAGTACTTTTTCAAGATTCTGCAAAGCATCTTCAAAGGCAGTTCCATAAGGAGTGAAGTCGTCCATAAAAATCTCTAGAGAATCATTTACCATATCAGAAAAGATACCTATGACCGGTCTCTGAAATGTCGTTGGTGCATTACATAGACCAAATGGGAGAACCTTATAAGCAAAGGTCCCCCAAGGGCTAGTAAAAGTGGTTTTATCCTGGTCCTGGGGTGCAACCCTTATTTGATTATAACCACTAAATCCGTCCAAAAAGGAAAAGAAATTTTTACCAGCTAAGTTATCTAATACCTGATCAATGAATGGTAACGGGAAATGGTCTTTTTGGGTGGCCTTATTTAGGGCTCTATAGTCTAACCATACTCGCATTCCCAATTTTCTTGGGTACTATTACTACGGAGAAACCCATTCACTACAGATATGGGGTATATAAAACTGCATTTAACAATTTTTGAAGCTCTTCTTTTACTATTTCTCTTAGATTGGGATTCATCCTTCTTTGGGGTTGACAAACTGGATGGGGTCCTTCTTTAATATAAATCCGGTGAGTGCATAGCTCAAGGGAAATCCCTTTCATGTCTGTGTAATCCCACACGAATGCCTCCTTATTTTCTTTAAGTAGCTTCATTAACTGCTATTTTTGATCGTCTGTTAGGTTAGGATTTATATGTAATGTCTTTCCTGGTTCGATTTCTATTGTCACACTTTTGGAAGGACTACCGGCTAATATCTGGGATGAATTTTCAGTTTCAAGATTGTTCTGGGATTCTGATTCTAGGATTGTAGTGAGGTGATTATGTATCTCTGAGCTAACCGAAGAAGGTTCAGAAATGAAGTTGCTGATTAATTCATCTTCAGTTGAGTTTTTGAGAGTTAAAGATTGTCTGATTGTTAAAATAGGTTGGGTTTCTTCATCCTCATAGTCTACCCATATTGAATTATCATTATTAATCATGGGTGTGGCATGAGGGTAAAGAGTCAACTGTTTAGTTTCCTGGCCATTGGATATTGTCAT
>APFE030736342.1:36966-76660 GCA_000404065.3 Pinus taeda | reverse complement strand
CCATCAAGTACAACACATGCATCATAATGCCAACAATCTCCCCCTTTGGACTTGATGGCAACAACAGCAAATCACTCTCCCCCTTTGACATCAAGGGCAAAGGGAGAACCAAGATATTCTCTTTTCAAGTTAAGCATTCTGTTGTTCATACTCCCCCTGAGTACTTGCTGAAATCTCTGAATGAGCTCCCCCTTTGTATATGCCAAGGTGTACCAATCTGTCCATGCTCCCCCTAAATACATGCTTTGCTGAAGAGTGTTGTTCATGCTCCCCCTTACTGTAAGAAAGGTCTGCAAAAGGTGTTCTATAAGAAGAACATGACTCTATACATCATACAAGACCTTCCTAGCACCAAGTACTCATACACACATCCATCTCCCATCCAAGTGGGACTTGACTCATCTACCCAACCAAGTGGGGATACATCAAAAGTTTACACATGATAAAGAAAGAACATTACATCATCCATCCCAGGCATAGTGGAGAAACCAACATAGGCCATTACATGACCTTGACACCATAAAAGAGATGAAACAAGAACATTACATTATCCATCCCAGGCAGAGTGGGGAAACCAACATAGGCCGTTACATGGCCTTGACACCATAAAAGAAAGAGATACTATAAAAGAGATACATGACATAGAGACGAAGTATGAAGACTTATGAGAGTCACCAACAACTGATAGTAGCAGCATCTACCATTCAGATCAAGATTTCCTTCTATTCTTTCTTTGCCTTCGTTCTTCCTGAAATCAAAAATAGTTGTGAACTAGAACCAAAAGCTTCTAAGATAATGCCAACAATGCATCATTAGAAGTTAATCTACTCCCCCTGAAGTTTTTCCAGATGGTCTCTATTATCAGACCCATATCAGACTCATCTCACCCTGAGTCTGGCTCACTGAAATTATTCAAACCGACATGTACGCGACTGTATCCACAGGAACACGCGTATATACGCAGATATTCCTCATAAGACTCACGTATAACTACTTCCATATCAGCAACCTGTAAAATTCCTATGACAGGGTATGACTGCATATTGATATCATCTCATCATATAAAATCATTCATATTATATCATATGTGTATAGCCATCTTATCAACAAGATCATCCATGTATCATTTCTTGGGAATATCTGCATCAATCAACATATAGATAAGAACTCATCATCGTCATGTCTCCAACTACCAGCTTTGTGTATCCAACACTGTCATGAGCACCAACAATCCTCATTCATAAGGTCTCCGAGTACTATAGGAATCCATCAATCCACAAATATGATCTGAACATCAACTATGTAACCCCAAGAATCATATGAGGTGGACAACTCATAAAAATCATAGAAAGATATATCATTTAGCCATATAGGTATCATCATCAAGGACTATTAACCATAATGCCAACAATGCTTTGTTAAAGGCATGTGCTTCCCCTCAACAAGTGCCATTTGTTTGCTGTTAGATCTGAACATGCATATATCAACAACAAGTATCAAGACATTATCATCATCAAGTTAGGATCAAAATACTTCTTACAAGAATCAAGACATTTCCACTCATCCTCAGTAGACTGTAACTATAACCAATAGAACAAATAATGGACTGAAACATATCAGACCCCTTTTCTGAGCCTATCCCCACTGCTTTTCTTCAGATTGACATATACGTGACTTTGCAGTGTATAACTCGCGTATATACGCGACTTTCATTTATGAATCTTGCGTATGAGATTTAGGGCACTGAAGATTAACACTTTCAGCTCCCCCTGAGTCAGTTATGTCTATGTTGTGCTGAGTATCCTGTGTTGTGCCACATCTTTCTGACTGAACTTCCTTCTTCTTCCACACTTTCAAGCATGTTGATGTTTTCTCCTTTTGGTGTGGTGCCCGAAACTTCTTTCTGCATTCCTTTGCTATATGTCCAAACTTGTTACATGCATAACATCTCATATGCTTCATATTCCTCCTGTAACAATCAACAACTTTGTGACCATACATATTGCAAGCAAAACAATATCCATTAAAGTACCTTGAATGAGATGATCTTTCTGCATGATGGTCTTGAACTCTTCTTCTTCTTCTGCAACTAGCTGCAACATGTCCAAGATTATGACATACATAACATTCAATATTATTCCTCTGAGTTGATGGCCGACTATTACTTCCATTGTAAGGAGTAAAAGATTTTCTCTTAAGAATTTCTTTCCTTGGTTGTTGATGGGGTTGACCTCTTATCTCCTTGTTGATCATTTTAGATTTCTCTTTAGAGTTCCTTGCTTCACCTTGTGCACTAGATTCTCCTTCAATCGATTCATGAAAACCAAGTCCAGTCTTGATAGCAGGAGACCTTTGACTACTAAGAATATCATCCAAGACTTTAGTACTATTTCGAAATCGTAAAAGCTTATTCTTATCTTCTAATTTACCTGTCAAGATATTTACCTCAACTTGATGTTGCTCTTCCTTTTCAAGACATTGCTTCTTCAAAATTTCTTTTGACTTTCTTCCTTCTTCCACTTGTTGCCTTAGATTGAGTATCTCCTTTTCTTGTTCTTCATTTACATTCTGCAACATTTGACGAACTCTGGAGGCACATTCCAGCTGGGATTTTAGGCTGATGACTTCATTGTCTTGTTTTTCAATTGCTTGATGTAGATCTTCATTTTGCTTCCTTGATTCTTCAAGATCTCCCTTTAGTGAGAGGATCGTGGATTCAAGACTTTCATAATAACTGGATCGATCTCTGAGCTCCTTGATTGTTGTGTTCTTTTTAATGACTTCATTTCTTAGAGATGTTGCTTTAACCTGCAACTTTTGATACTTTTCTTTGCATACCTTTTGATGAGATTTTAGCCTAGTAACAGCTTCTTTGAGGGCACCACTCCTTATGTTCAGAAGTTTTTCTTGTTCACTAATTTTGTTTGTCAGCCTGTTAAATTCTGCCTCTATTTTATATCTTTCTTGCTCACCCATAAGAGCAAATTCAGTAGTCTCACTATCACTTTCATCTTTTCCAAAAGGAAGGATAGTTGGAACATCAGAGGATAGAAAATTCATACCTGAATGGTCATCTTCATTCTGAACTGATTCTGAATCTGATTCTGAATCTGAAGCACTTCTTATACCTAATCCCCAATCGATTCTCCCACTGTCATAGTTCCTCTGAGATGTCTTCTTCTTCTTATGAGCTTTCTTCTTAAGCTTCTTTCCCATTGTTCCACGGATCTCCTTCAAGCGATCAAGCTTCTATCAAAGGACCTGCTCTGATACCAATTGTTGGAAATAATACTGAGAGGGGGGGTGAATCAGTATTATCATATTAATAAAACTTTTTCATTTCCAAACTCTGATTCATATATGCTACTTCCACAACTTCTTATGATTAAGTTAATTGATCTTCAATGAGTGCACTAGAACATTATCAACCATATTATCAGTTAACAGATGCAGTAACATAGAATAGATCATCACACATAAGGCACACACATGAACACCATGATATAAGGTGGAAACCCAATGCGGGAGAAAACCACCTGCTGCAAGTCATCTCAATCTTCTTCTTAATAAGAAAATCCTTTACAATATTTGTACTGGTGCAGTCTTATACTAGTACGGGAGCTACAACCCCCTTTTCTCTTGTACTAGCCGATCCATTTACTAGTACGTAGGCTGTTACCTGCTACAATGCTCCAAAGATTCCCCTTTGCTTTTGTACTAGCTTAAGTACTAGTACGTAGGCGCCGACCTACAATATTCTCTCCTCCAGGTACCACGTTTCATCAATTTTCATACTGGATACACTGAAGCACAACAAATAATATGAAAGGCCACATTTCATCCAATTTTCATAGCAATTTCCTTTTCTCTGGCCTGTGGCGCCTCCGCACTGCGCCTTCTTTGGCGCCTCCGCACTGCGCCTTCTGTGGCGCCTCTGTAGCGTCTCCGCACTGCGCCTTCTGTGGTGTCTCTGTGGCGTCTCCGCACTGCACCTTCTGTGGCGCCTCTGTGGCATCTCCGCACTACGCCTTCTGTGGCGCCTTCGCACTGCGCCTTCTGTGGCGCCTCTGTGGCGTCTCCGCACTGCGCCTTCTGTGGTGTCTCTGTGGCGTCTCCGCACTGCGCCTTCTGTGGCGCCTCTGTGGCATCTCCGCACTGCGCCTTCTGTGGCGCCTTCGCACTGTGCCTTCTGTGGCGCCTCTGTGGCGTCTCCGCACTGCGCCTTCTATGGCGCCTTCTGTGGCACCTCCGCATTGCGCCTTCTGTGGCGCCTCCACACTGTGCCTTTTGTGGCGCCTCTGTGGCGTCTCCGCACTGTGCCTTCTGTGGCGCCTCTGTGGCATCTCCGTACTGCGCCTTCTGTGGCGCCTTCGCACTGCACCTTCTGTGGCGCCTCTGTGGCATCTCCGCACTTCACATTCTGTGGCGCCTCTGTGGCATCTCCGCACTGCGCCTTCTGTGGCGCCTCTGTGGCGTCTCCGCACTGCGCCTTCTGTGGCACCTTCGCACTACGCCTTCTGTGGCGCCTCCGCACTGCGCCTTCTGTGGCGTCTCCGCACTGCGCCTTCTGTGGCGCCTCTGTGGCGTCTCCGCATTGCGCCTTCTGTGGCGCCTTCGCACTGCGCCTTCTGTGGCGCCTTCGCACTTCCGCAGCTGCAGTGCTCGAGAGATCACCCTTCACAGATTCGCTTTCCACTTCACTTTCATATAGATCGAGCTTTTGAAATAATAACCCAATATTTCAGATCTTAAGATATTCAACCCAAAAGCATGCACAAACCAAATGATCTCCTTTGCTTTATATAGGCAAGCTCTTCATCAAATCATGGACCAATACCACGGGCCAAAACCATAGGATCAAAACCTGTGGGACTAATACCATGAACCAACCATGAAAGTGCGTGAACTTTTCTCCACATGAAATAAACTTTTCTGTGCATAAAATTCCGTGAACTTTTCTCTACATGAAATCAACTTTTCTTTGCATAAAATTCTGTGAACTTTTCTCTACATGAAGTAAAATTTTCTCTGCATAAAATTGCGTGAACTCGAAAATAACTTTGCTGCACTATAATTTATCATCTGAGTGATTTTCCATCAAGGACAACACTTGTCTCATAATGCCAACATAAATGACAGTCACATCGGCCTAGAAAAATAGATGCAACGATTCATAAAGGCACATCGGCTTATTTTTTAGCACAAACCACTATAAATACCCATCTAGAGTATCCACAAATCTAAGGTACATAACTCACTCGCATCTCTCCTCTGAAATTTCGGATGGGTATGAGGTGCATGAGGGAGATCTCCGCTGGGTACAGGATCTTGGTGAGAAGGTGTAGGTCTAATGTTTCGTATGGGTTTAGGCAAACATGTATTTCTAGGAGGTCTGAAATGTTGGTTGGGTATAATAAGGTACCTCTGTCATGCATATATATGTATCTCGGTACTCCTACAACAACATACTATTAACATAGTCACTAACACTATATCGACATACATATATTCTTGGCATAGTCATGTTGGAAAGAATTTCAGTGTTGACAGCGACTATTACACTCTCGTGGATAACAGAGTATTAAGATTTGTCTCCTAGTAATCCTGATATATATGTATCTCAAGAATCCCATTATAACACGAACAATCTCCACATTTTAGATGCAGTCAAGATCTCGGTACAAATATGAGAAGGAGACCAATATGCACTTTGTCTCGTAAACATAGCCATGACCTCGGCATAATGAGGATGTGAGGTCATGATCCTTATCAATGTCTCAGTGATGATGCAGTTATGATCTCAGTACAGAAAAGTGGATCTATAGAGAAACATTCATGCCTTTCTATGGATCTAAGTGTAGCTCTCAATCATGCATATGAAGATCTCATTGTCACGATGAATATGTTGGTGAAGGTACAATAGTTGTGTTGCAGCAGTGATAAATATCTGGATGGTGCAGTAGTGATGATCTCAACCAATGATAAGGAAGAGGATTGATGACTTGGTCTTGGAGTGGAAGAATAAGTCAAGGGTCATGGTCTTGGTATTCATCAATTGGAGTCTCTATAAGAAGAATTTTTGTCCGGGTTTTCCTTTCCAAGAGGGAGAGCTTTTAGCCCTGGAAGAAAGACAAATGCTTTGTGTTCTTGTCTCTTTTTTTGTGATAGCAGTTTGATGAAGTAATCACACACACTAGTAATAATAATAAGATCTAGCTAATAAAAATTGCAAAATAACTTCACAAATTGTTATCATGCTAAGAAGAATCACTTAGCTCTGAAGAAAGAACCTTCAACGGAGAGGGAGTTTCAGTTACATGTAGATGAGGATATTTTAGCTCCAAAGGAAGAACCTCAAGATGATGTGGAGTTTCCACATACATAGGATCAAAGAGTGGAAGTGTTGAAATATGGCAACAAGAATATTCCAATTTAATTTGTCCTTGAATTAAATTGTGAATTAAAATTGAATTTAGTCTTAACAACTACTTGGAAATAGTTAATTAATTTATTTTAAATTACTTAGTTGGAGAAATTCAAGTTACAAGTATTTCTAAAGTCATGCAAGAGTTATCCCTTAAATTAAGGAGATAAGATTGAGTTATATTTGAGTTGTAATTAGTTAACTCAGTTTACTGAGTTAAGTCCAGTTAAATTAGTTGCAAACTGTTTAAGGAACTAATAGTGAGTTAACAGTCAGTTGATGCATTAATGCACTCAACTAGTGCTACTCCAGTTAACTAAAGATTCCCTCATTAGAAAATCACGCATGTCTATTATGAGAAAGACCCAGTTGAGATTAATGTTCAAGGATAATGTACTATCAGTTGCATGTGTTTTCTCATGGAGAAAGCTCGTGCATGCAGTCAAGGATACATCATTTAGGATTGCGCAGTTATGAGGGTTTGGTTTTCCACTTGGTAATGGGCTAATCATCCACAAGGAACAGTGCAAGGAAATAGGAGCTTGGAGAGCAGAGAGGAAGGATGGAGAAAAGCCAAGATTTCCTATGAGCATCTGTGTGGATTGTACTGAGAGCTGGCTAGTTGTGAGAGCTAAGGCTTTGTATAATTCCTATGTATTTCCACCATGTATGATAATACAATAGTGTGGGGTTTTTATCTGAGAATTTCCCCAAAGTATTTTCATGTGTATTGTGCCGATGATTCTTCTTCTGGTTATATTGTTCAGCTCGATCTTTAAGCTTCCACAAATTGATAATAGAAGTAGGTTATAGTATTCTGCTTTGATTTATATTGCATTATCAAGTTAACCTATCACATATTTTCTACATGGTATCGAAGCTGTGAATAGTATACTGAGTAGAGAGTTCGAAGTTTGAAGTTCGGGGTTGCAGGTGCAAAATGAATTCATATCATACTTCAAGGTTGGCCAATGGAGTTCTATGGCTTGAGACTTGAGTATGCCTTGGAAGGTAGCTCGAATTACATAGTATGGAAAGATAGAATGGAGGTTGTATTAGAAGACAATGGCTTGAAGGAATTCATTGATCAAGAAATCCCAAAGCTAGCTTCAACTATTGCACAAGAGTTAGCTGAGTGGAAGAAGTGTGTGGCGAAGGCGAGATGGATCATCCTTGAGGGAGTTCGAGACAATATTGTCTTGAGTCACCATGGGAAGGATACTCCATTTTCAATGTGGAAGACATTGAAGGACCTCTACCAAAATAGTAGCAACCAGAGGAAATTGGCGCTCAAGGATAAGCTTTGAAGAATCAATATGGAGAAGGGCGATACTATTTCCACATATCTGAACAAGCTCACCACCTGCAGAGATGAGCTTGGCAGTGTGGGAATAACTACGGTCGATGATGATATGGTGAGCCTCACTCTCCTTGGCCTTCCAAAGAGTTGGAATAGCTACCAAGAAATTGTGAATGGAAGGGAGAAACTGTCGTATTGGGAACGATTGTGGTCGGATCTTATGTAGGAGGAGATCAGGAGGAGCACAGGAGATGGTTCTTCATCCAAGAATGATGATGAAGAAAATCTGGACTTAGAAAGTAAGGCAAGGAAAGGGAAAGGGAAGGCTTCCCATTTCAAATCGAATTATTCTCATGGAGGGAAGAAGGGTGACATGTCTAAAGTAAGATGCTTTAATTGTCACAAGATGGGATGTTATGCGACTAATTGCCCATCGAAGAAGTCCAAGAATGGATCCTCAGAAGGATCGGAAGGTGAGGCATTAGCCTCTCAGTTCGAAATGGACTTTACCCTCATCGCATGCATGGTGTCATCGATGATGGGTTGTGTCTGGTATCTTGACAGTAGAACCTCATTCCACGTGACAGGTGATAGAAATCTATTCAGTGCCTTGGAGGTGAAAGAGCTCAAGATGCACATAGAGATGGCTCATGACGGAAGGTATAGTGTTTCAGGAGTAGGCACGGTTTCTTTTCAGAGGGAGCATGGAGCTCCTCTCACCTTGAAAAATGTGATGTATGTGCCTAGAATGAAGAAGAACTTGTATCAATCACGATGTTGGAGGACAAAGGCTATGATGTTGTCTTCAGTAAAGGAAAGGTGTTCCAAACACACATAGCCATGGATCAAGCCAAGAGGATAGGGATTTGAGTGAAGAATCTCTATAAACTAAAGATAGATGATTGTGCAACATTGAGTACAAAAGCAGAATTGGTGTAAATCCAAGACATTGGTGAGTTGTGGCACAAGCGGTTGGGCCATTTGCATCATGGGGCTTTGAAGATAATGCAGCAGATATCTACAGGACTTCCCAAAGGTAAACTTGAGCAAGTTGACACATGCAAAGGTTGTACCTTGGGAAAGTACACCAAGTCTTCCTTTCATGATCAAGACAGTCGAGTAGAGGCTATCTTAGATTGAGTTCATACTGATTTGTGTGGACCCTTCTCGATGACATCCATAGCAAAGAAAAGGTATTATGTGATTTTCGTTGATGACTATTCTTGTAAATGCTGGATTTATTTCATGTAGAAAAAGGACCAAACTTTCACAAAGTTTTGTGAGTTCAAAGCTTTGGTCGAGAAAGAGTCAGGGAAGAAGATCAAGGCCTTGAGAAGCGACAACGGTGGAGAATATGTCTCTCAAGATTTTAAGGACTTCTATGTAGCGGAAGGAATTAAACGAGAGTTGATGGCACCTCATAACCCACAGCAGAATGGGATTGCTGAGAGGAAGAACATAACTATTGTAGGGGAAACACGGGCAATGTTGCATGACCAAGGCCTACCACTTCACTTGTGGGCTAAGTCATGCAACACAACAGTCTATTTTCTGAATAGAAGCTTGCATCGCATACTTGGGATGAAGACACCAGAGGAATATGTCTCTGGTAAGAGACCAGATGTGGGTCACTTCAGGATCTTTGGCTCATTGGTATATTGCCATGTGACAAAGGATGCAAGGAAGAAGCTTGAGCCAACAACAGAGTTGGGGATATTTGTGGGTTGGGGATATTTGTGGGGTACACTGATACACCTCACAACTATCAAGTGTACTTGCCTACCAGTTGGAGGATAGTGGTTCGCAAAGATCTTAAGTTTGATGACCAGAAGGCCATGCGAGTTTCCCTTGAGAGGGAGATCCAACTATAGGTTGTGGATGAACTATTGGCTCCTAAGGAGGAGGAGCCTCAAACTGATGTGGAGCAGCCACATGCAGAGGTTCCAGGAGTGGAGACATCCACTCAAGCATAGTCTTCTAGAGATGGATGGATGGGCACAAGAGAAGCTGACAAATTGTTGGAGGATGCGAGAGAGAATATGGGAGCACCATATTCTCAGCATAGACAGAGGAGGTCTCCTGAGAGGTACACTGATACATGGCCCTTGCTGGGGAATGTGTTGAGACTGAGCCATCTTCCTTTGAGGAAGTAGTGCAGCAGCTGATTTGTGTTGATGCTATGGTGGAGAAGTATGACTCCATAGTTCATAACAGTGTTTGGGACATGGTTCCGAGACTGGACAACAAGTTAGTTGTGAGTTCCCATTGGCTTTACAAGTTAAAGCAAGCTGCTGATGATAGTGTGGAGAAGCATAAGGCAAGATTTGTTGTCCGTGGATTTTCACAGTTCGAGGGCATTAACTACGATGATACTTTTGCTCCTATCGCAAAGTACTCATCTATCAGATCTATGCTGGAACTATCAGCACAGATGGGTTCGAAGATCCATCAGATGGATGTGAATATTGCATTCCTCAATGGCCAGATTGAGGAAGAGGTGTACATAGAGTATCCAGAAGGTTTTGAGACCTTTGATCATGAGTCGCATGTGAATCAAGAGAGTGTTGTACAGGCTAAAGCAAGCGCCTCGTGCTTGGTACATCAGGATAGACAACTAGTTCACCTGGTTGGGCTTCACAAAGAGTGAAGCAGATGCGAACCTGTTCCACATCATGGTGAAAGGTAAGTTGTTGATCATCATATTTTATGTTGATGATCTCATATTGACTGGTGATGACCAGTTGATCGTGTCTTGCAAAGAGGACCTTGCAAGAGAATTTGAGATGAAAGACACGGGTCTCATGCATTACCTCCTTAGCATGGAAGTCTGGCAGAAGGATGGGGAGTTGTTTGTGTCTCAGGGCAAGTATTCCAACGAGATACTCAGGAGATTCCACATGGATAAGTGCAAGCCCATGCAGACTCCTTTAGCAGGTAACTAAAGGAAGGAGGTTGCTACTTCAAGAGAAGTGGTAGAGGCTACTATGTATAGGCGGCTTGTGGGTTCACTGATGTACTTAATGAACACATGACCAGATTTGTGCTATGCTGTGAACCAGCTGAGGCATGCTATGGTCTAGCCTACCAAGATGTTTTGGAAGGCGATAAAGCATGTATTAAGATAGCTCAGAGGCACATCTTAGTATGGATTATGGTATAGATGGATAGAGGGAGTGAAGCTACAAGGATTCACTGATGTAGATTGGGCAGGGGGTCGATCAGATCGGAGGAGCACATTAGGAGGGATTTTCAACCTTGGGTCAGCGGCAGTTTCTTGGTACAACAGGAAACATAGTTTGATTGCACTCAGCTTGGCAGAGGCAAAATACATGGCTGCAAGTCAGGCAACATGTGAGGCTATTTGGATGCGGAAAATCCTAGTTGGTTTGTTTGATCAGAGGATGGATCCAACTGTGATCTATTGTGATAATCAAAGTTGTATCAAACTCTCTGAGAATCTAGTATTTCATGATAGGTCTAAGCACATGGACATCCGGTATCATCATCTCAGAGACTGTGTAGCGAGGAGGATCATGTTGCTTCAGTATATTTCGACAGAGGAGAAAGATGCTGACATTTTGATAGAGGCATTGTCAAAGTGTAAATTCGAGTTCCATAGAGACGGGATCGGGGTGGCAAATAATCCCTTTCTTGTTGAGAGGGAGTGTTGAAATATGGCAACAAGAATATTCCAATTTAATTTGTCCTTGAATTATATTGTGAATTAAAATCAAATTTTGTCTTAAGAGCTACTTCGAATAATTAATTAATTAATTTAAATTAATTAGTTGGAGAAATTCAAGTTAGAAGTCTTTCTGAAGTCATGCAAGAGTTATCCCTTAAATTAAGGAGATAAGATTCAGTTATATTTGAGTTGTAATTAGTTAACTTAGTTTACTGAGTTAAGTCAAGTTAAATTAGTTCCAAACTATTTTAGGAACTAATAGTGAGTTAACAGTCAGTTGATGTGTTAATGCACTCAACTCTTACTACTCTAGTTAACTGAATATTCCCTCATCAGAAACTCATGCATGTCTATTATGAGAAAGACCCAGTTGAGATTAATCTTCAAGGACAATGTACTATAAGTTGCATGTGTTTTCTCATGGAGAAAACTCATGCATGTAGTCAAGGATTCATCCTTGAGGATTCCGCAATTTTGAAGGTTTGGTTTTCCACTTGGTAATGGGCTAATCATTCGCAAGGAACAATGCAAGGAATTAAGAGCTTGGAGGGCAGAGAGGAAGGCTAGAGAGAAGCTAAGATTTCTTGTGAGCATCTGTGAGGATTGTATTGAGAGCTGGCTAGCTATGAGAGATAAGGCTTTGTATAATTCCTATGTATTTCCACCATGTATGATAATACAATAGTGTGGGGATTTTATCTGAGAATTTCCCCAAAGTATTTTCATGTGTATTGTGCCATTGATTCTTCTTCTGGTTATATTATTCAGCTCAATCTTTAAGCTTCCGCAAATTGATAGTAGAAGTAGGTTATAGTATTCTGCTTTGATTTATATTGCATTATCGGGTTAAACTTTCACATATTTTCTAGAAGAAGCACCCACTCATTCAGATACTTGAATATATGGAAGGAAGTGCACTAGAAATGTTGACAAATTAATGGATGATGCTAGAGAGAATGTGGGAGCACCCACATCACAACGCAGGCAAAGAAGGTCACCAGATCAGTACACTGGATAAATGGATCTAATGAGTGAGAGTGTATAGATTGAACCATCCTCATTTGAGGAAGCAATGCAGCAACTACTAAGGGTTGATGCCATGGTAGAGGAGTATGACTCCATTATCAGAAATAGTGTTTGGGAAGTGGTCCCAAGACCAACAGACAAGTCAGCGATGAGTTCCATATGGCTTTACAAGTTAAAGCACACAACGTATGGGAGTGTGGAGAAACACAAGGCCAGATTTATAGCCAAAGGGTTCTCTCAGGTGGAGGGAATTGATTACAAGGAGACCTTTGCTCTAGTAGCAAGGTACTCTTCAATCAGATCTATTCTAGCACTTTCAGCGTAGATGGGATGGAAGATACATCAAATGGATGTGAAGACAACATTTCTCAACGGAGTGATTGAGAAAGAGGTGTACATTGAGTAGTCTAAAGGATTTGAGAACTTCAACAGGAAGTCACATATGTGCAGACTCAAGTAAGCATTATATGGATTGAAAGAAGCATGCAGTGCTTGGTACACCACGATTGACATCTATTTCAACAATTTGGGCTTCACCAAAACTGAAGTAGATGTGAACATTTACCATATTGTGGTTGTAGGTAAATTATTGGTTATAGTATTATATGTCGAAGATTTAATTCTAACAAGTAATGAGAAGATGGTAAAATCTTGAAAATAGGATCTTGCAAGAGAATTCGAGATGAAGGACCTAGGGTTCATGAATTATTTCCTTGTTATGGAAGTATAACAAGGATATGAGGAACTATTTGCCTCTCAGGGCACGTATGCCAACGATATACTGAAGAAGTTCGACATGGAGGGTAGAAACCCCATGGAGACTACTCTAGCAAGGAATTCGAGGAACGAAGATGCTAGTTCAGGTGAAGTAGTAGAGGCTACTATTTATAGACAGCTTGTGGGTTGACTTATGTATTTGGTGAACACACAACCGAACATATGTTTTGCAGTTAACCAACTTAGTCAAGCAATGGTTAAGTGAAGCAAACTTTATTGGAAGGCAACTAAACATGTGTTGAGATACCTCAGAGGTACCACTCAGTTTGGTCTTTGGTACAGACAGCTAGAGGGAGTGAATCTTCAAGGATTCACAGATTTAGATTAGGCAGGGAGGCCATCAGAGAAAAGAGCACATCAGGGGGAATCTTCAGTATTGGGTCAACAACAAATTCTTGTTACAACAAGAAGCAAAGATCAGTTTCACTCAATTCAGCAAAAGCAGAGTACATGGCTACTAGTCAAGTAGCTTGTGAGGCTATATGGATGAGGAAGATCCTTGTTGGGTTATTTGGTCAACAGATGGATCCTACAGTGATTTACTATGATAATCAGAGTTGTATCAAACTCTCTAAGAATCTATTTTTTCATTATCAGTCCAAGCATATCGACATCCAGTAACACTATCTACATGATTTTGTGCAAGGGGGAATCATGTTGTTGGAGTACATTCCTACAAATAAACAAGATGCAGACATATTGGATAAGGAACTGTTAAGAGGAAAATTCGAGTTCCATAGAGGTAGGATCAGGGTAGCAGATAATCTCTTTCTTGCTGAGAGGGAGCGTTGAAAATGCAACAAGAAAATCCTAATTTAGTTTTTTCCTTAAATCAAATTAGGAATAAAGTTGTAATCCCACATCCCAAGACAAATTGTATGAGTTAAGTAAGTTAATTTGACTTAGTTGGCTCAGTTAATTTGAGTTGAGGGTCTAACTCGAGTCATGTAGAGTGTCTCCTACATTATAGGAGCCTTGGTTAAGTTTATTTTGAGTTGTAATAAATTAATTTTGTTTAACTAAGTTAAAATCAGTTAAACTAGTTCCAACTAATGGAGGAACTAGTAGGAGGTCAGACAGTGGAGTGTTGCTTCATGTGTTAAACTAGTTAACTAATGATTCACTCATAAATAAATCGTGCATGTTAGATATGAGAGTTGCGCAGTTGAGATTGGAGTTCAGGGATAATGTAATATCAATTGTATAAATCATCTAAATTGTACATATGCCACATGTAGTCAAAGGAAGGCCTATGAGGATTTCACAATTCTAATTGAGGAATTTCCCTAATTAATATGGGCTAATTCCCAAGGAAACAACACAATGAAATAGGGACATGGGCAAGTGAGAAATTGGTTAAGTATTGACCTGAACTTCTCTAGGAAGTAGTGAGATAGATAGTGATAGTGGAGAGGTTGCTCGGGTGTAAGAAAAGAATTATAATCTTCTCATATTTTCTAACTAATAAAATATATAGATAGTAGGTGTTTCTAGTTGTGACTTTCCCTAGGAAATCATTGTGTAATGTGTTGATTGAATTCTTTCTCTTGTATGATTCATGATTTCACAATCGTTTAATTGTTTCTACTGATGAGTAGACTAGATTCAAGTTTATTGTTTTAGTAAATTACAATTAACAATTTGAATATATAAGGAATTTCTACAATAAACAATTAAAACACTATGGTTTTAGAAAAAGTTTACAACTCCGTAGGGAATAAGGGCCATTAAATGGGCATCATGTCTAGAATACCAGAGGACCCAGAGGTAAAGCATTAGGAAAGTATTGACTAGATAGGAAAAAAATAATGAATTTGGAAGATGAAAAAAAGAGTCAAGAAACGAAAAGCTACCAAAAAGGACTCGGGAGACACTCTAATAAGGAAGTCATAGAAGAAAAACTAAGAATTAAATAGAAAACCTAGTAGTCAGCCGCAAATGAATGAGACCTTCAAATTAGCACAAGGTAATTTATTCATCTTAATATATCATATTAGTGATGGAATGTAAATGCATTTGGATATCCCATTTATACCTGGAATGAGACTAAAATTTTTGTACAATGAGGTAAATGCTTGAGAGATTGGAGTGAGTCTCCATTCTCAATCTCAATCCAACAAGGAATATTAGAAATTTTTGAAGGAATGTAACGGTTATGGATCAGATCCCAACTTCCATTTTTAATAAAATATCAAACTCTTTATTTATTTATTTATTTATTTTTGGATTATACATATAATAAATAATAAAGAATATTTAGTAATATTAAAATGTAAGTTAACTTTTGTGTATATATATATATATTATATATATATATATATGGGTCGAGAAGTACTCTCTATTCAAGTATGGTTATATTTTGTAATGTTTGTTTAATTTTTGATTTACTCAAATAAATAATAATAAATAATTATTTAATTAATTTAATAATTTAATTATAATGAATAATTAAATGAGCCTAGATCCTTCTTAATTTTGAATTTACCAATTATAGAGGGATCAAATTGTCATAACCCTCCATACACTAACATTACACAATAATTAAAAATTTTATTTACATTACCTACACATCTATATATTAACGCCATCATGGTAATTGACTTTGTTAATAACGGATATGACTATAAATGAATTGATCCGGCATATCTATCTTCTGATGGTTAACCGGACGTTGATTGTCCTTGGTAACTTTATACGGTACAAATCAATACATTTGGCGGTAGGTTGAGGCGCCCTGCTTGTGACACCTGGCATCCATGGTCCACTCCATCGATCCGCATCGCTGATCCTTGGGTTTGGTAGCTGGGACATTAATGTTACAGTCCCGCCACCCACCTCTCGGGATTCTCATTGTAATCGGCGGCCAGGATCACTACCAGCGATCGAACGGTGGAGGATAGATGTGTCTTGGGCGGGGTAATACATAGGGTTCATTCACGCGGTCCCGGTCATTTGCGTTGTTGCTCCAGCTCCACAGATGCAGCCTTTGCTCCGGCGTCGCTGCCATGGTCGGGGTGCCATTACCATGGGTATTCCTGGTTCAATTCACTGGTATCTTGAATGTATTATAGAGACGGCCTGGTTGGCAGTGAAACCCTCACTGTCCCTCGCCCTTATCTCCATCTGTAACAGGTGATGCGCCTTTCCTTCGCTTCATTACTGTATTAGTTCATTCTTTTCACTGTATTTTATATGAATATGCTAACTACTTGATTAATACTGGTTGGAACAGGGTAGCAGACCGATGAGGCCGCGGTTACGAGGATTATTCAGGGTTTCGACCTTCAATCCCTTAATCCGGTAAGCGCTCTACCACTGTAGGTTTGCACTGGTTAATTCAATCTTGGAGTTCGACTTATATTGTTCTTCTCTACCAGGGTTTTGTCCATCCCATCATCACTTGGCGCCATGGCCTCACTTCGGCATAATTTCCTTTCATTCCCCGTTTACCATTGTTTTGGGGTTGAAACCCAAGTCGCCGTATGAGTAGATTGTCCATAGGGTTTTGAATCTGGTTATGGTCTGTCAGATAGCTCAGATCTATGGTTGTAATTGTTCGAATATTCGGTGTAAACATATTGTAATGGACTCAGTATTAAAGGTCGTGGTTAATGCATCAGGATTATGGGTTTATCTTCATTTATCGAACAGTCTTCGTATACTACAGATCTTGTTGCTTTTCTTATTGTTTACTATGCTTATGCTCTGTTAGCGCGGTGCCGCTCCCCACGAGCCACCGAATCTTCACATGTTACACACTGTTTATTTATTTCAGTTTTTAATGAAATGGTCTGAGGGTTTTGGTTTACGACCCTACTCTTTCTGGGTTCGCCGTCTCTCGGAGGTTAGATGATATACAGACAAATGAGTTGATGTGTATGCATATTATTGTTGACAATAGACTAATCCGAGTGACAGACTTTTATTAATGATTCTGATAAGTTTAGGTATGGATTTAGGAGGAGGCCTGTTACGGCCCAGTAACGGCTCCACTATTGGTGGATTACCACTCCTCATTGTTAGCTGGTGATTAACCTGTTAAATGCTCATGTCAACTCTGCATTATTTGTCTTTTTTCTTTGGAGTTAAATAAATATATCCGCCGTGCGGATGGTATGACCTTCGGGTTATATCAACCCCTATTTGACAACATACGGGGCGCCATACCACCAGGTGGTTCACACCTGTGTATGCGGCCAACTCGATACTTCTACAATTAGGATAATCGGCAGTTATATTTATAGTCTTTACATTGTGAGTCTTTTACAGTATTTTGTTTTCTTGTAACCCTTATCAAAACTATGATTCTTGCGAGGGTTTGTACTGCTATTTATCTGGAAAGACATATATTTACAGGACATCATATCTATCCTCTTTGACTGCTACTTTTCGTAATGAAATTTCATTCTGAGTATATATGTATTTGTTTGGTTCACTTTTTTAATACTTGTAAGAAATTATGGACAATGTGTGAATCACTGCTCATGGAGTTCTATATTAGGGGTAAATGGTTATTTCAGGTGCTGTTATCTAGCGTAGGTATTAATATATTTATACCTGTTCTCAAACCTGATAACGGTAGTCCAGCTATTCTATTCCATTCTGGCATCTAGTAATTACTGTCTCTCTATTTGCACAATTTCACTTGTTCGAGAGTAACGTACAGGACACTGTTTCAATTCTCATTCTCTGTTTCTTTCTCTTACTTAATACATTACATATATATATGACAGGGGCGTTAATCATTACCGGTATTGCATTCAGTAATACCCAGGTTCTAATTTACAGCCCAAAAGTCACACCCACAGCAACTATAATAAGATTCTTAGGAATACAGGCTAATAATTAGTCTTCCAGATTTAATGAAACTACAGATACTTACCTGTGTATCCTTGTCTTTTATCTTCTGCACTTCTACAGCACGTAGAAGGTGATTGAATGCTTGATATCCTCCCAGCCACGAGACCAGTCATCCGAACTGAGTCTCTCCCCCAAGCTCTCTTGCCGGCCATAGCCTCAGCAATATGAAACACAAATGTGCCTGTGCTATCTGGTCCTCACCAGACGTAGCACCCTCTTCTTCTGCTCCAGTGCCCTTTTCTTTTCTTCCTGTTTGTTCATTCAACAACCCGGGTCTTTTCTTCTTTCCCCTTTTCTATGGGAAAGAGAGAATAGTTAGGGTTTCCCCTAATATGTTGGCAACTGTTTTCCTTTATCTTTAAGCAGGAAGAGTAAATAACTTTTCACATAAAGTTACTGTGTACACATATATCATGCAATTCATATTATATCATTTTGCACAAATAATATTTTCATCATTTCAAGAAAATAATAATTTCTGTTATTTTTATTCACCTATAAGGTAAATAACAATTTTATTTATGTAAAATGTCTGGTCATTACATCTCCTCCCCCTGAGATTGGACACCGTCTCGGTGTCTCACAGATTCGAACAGATCGGGATAGGTCCTTTTCATCAATTCCTCATCTTCCCAAGTGGCCTCGTCAGGCCCAAAATGTCACCATTGCACCTTAACTTGGGGAATAACTCGTTTCCGCAGCTGCACTTCTCTCCGGTCGAGAATGCTCAGCGGTTCGACCAGAACCTCTCCTTCCGGTTCGACCTGCAACACACAATTCCTTGAATTAGTTTCCTTTTTCATATATAAATTTTACTGAATTTTATCGTAACAATCACCCACCTGAATCTCCTGCCATCAGATTACATATTTAGGGTCATACACATATTTCTTTAGGACAGAAACATGAAACACGTTATGGACTCGGATGTGACTTGGCAGGGCTAGTTGGTAAGCTACTGGTCCGACCCTTGCTAAAATTTGAAAGGGTCCACAATATCGGGGTGCCAATTTAGCGCATCCACTCCACTGCAAAGTACTTCTTTTGGCCTGAATTCGAATGTACACGTGGTCCCCAACCTGAAACTCTTTGAACCTTCTCTTTCGATCAGCGAAATTCTTTTGTCTATCTTGGGCAGCTTTCAAATTAACACGTACCCTTTTTACCATATCTTCCATTTCCTTCAACATCTCAGGACCTAGACTCAATTTATCTTCCGGTCCTCCCCAACTAGTGGGTGTACGACATTTCCGACCGTACAAAACTTCAAATGGACTCATTTGTGTTGAAGTGTGGTAACCGTTGTTGTACGTGAACTCTACAAGATGTAAGTAATCTTCCCATCTGGTGGGTTGTTGCATGACATAAGCCCTTAGCATATCCTCCACCATTTGATTCACTCGTTCCATTTGCCCATGAGTCTGTGGATGGTATGCTGTGCTGAAATTGAGTTGAGTTCCTAATTCCGCAAACAGTGTTTTACAAAATGCTGAGTTGAATTTCACATCACAATCGGAAATTATTGTTTTCGGAAGTCCATGTAACTTGAATACATTCTGCATAAAAATGTGGGCGATCTGCGCAGCTCTATATGTAGATTGCACAGGTATAAAGTGTGCAGCCTTAATTAGTTTGTCCACTACCACGAAAATGGAGTCATTATTTCTTTTTGTTCTGGGTAGTCCTGTAATAAAGTCCATGGAGATGATTTCCCATTTCCATTCCGGAACTAGCAATGGTTGTAGCAATCCTGCTGGATGCTGATGTTCTACTTTAATCTGTTAACATTCTAAGCACCGTGCGAGGTACTCAACAATGCTTTTCTTCATTCCAGGCCAGAAATATTCTTTCCGGATTGCTGTTATCATCTTTTGATAACCCGGATGACCTGCATAATGGCTGATATGAAATTCATCCATAATCAGATTTCTAATTCTGCTTTGATTAGGCACATACAATCTTTTCTTGAAGTAAATCCTTCCAGCATCATCTAATTCATATTCTTGTTGGCTGTCTTTTTTAGCAGATTGTTGTATCTGCAATTTCAATTGCTGATATTCAGTATCCTGATCTACAATTTCTTTTATCATTTCCATGAAGGGACTTTCCCATCCACTAAAGGAAACTTCATACAAATTGTGTATTTTCCGGCTCAAGGCGTCTGCCACCTTATTTTCCTTCCCTTTCAAATGCTTTATGTCAAAATCAAAGCCACTTAGGAAATCCACCCACCTTTCTTGCCTAGCATTTAAGGTAGGTTGGCTGAAATAATTAGTCAAACTGTGATGGTCGGTATGCAGCAAAAACTTCCGGCCCATGAGATAGTGCCGCCACATCTTCAGGGCATGAATAACGGCAGCCAACTCTAAGTCATAAGCAGAATATTTCTGCTCATGTTCTTTTAATTTTCGAGACTCGTAAGCAATTACTCTGCCTTCTTGCATCAAGACCCCTCCCAATCCTTCTTTGCTAGCATCTGTACATACTACATAATCCTTATTGGGATCTGCTATACTCAGAATAGGTGTTGTGGTGAGCAGGTGTTTCAATTGTTCGAAACTTTTCTGGCAATTTGGGGTCCAATGAAACAGTTTTCCTTTCTTCTACAGGGAAGTAATGGGAAATGCTACCTTAGAGAAACCTTGTACGAATCTCCTGTAATACCCAGCTAACCCCATGAAAGATCGGACATCTGCTACATCTTTTGGAACCGGCCATTCCATTATAGCTTTTATCTTTTCCGGATCCACCGCAATTCCATCCTTTCTGATTACGTGACCCAAATACTGAATTTCTGCTTTGAAGAAGTCACATTTACTAAACTTAGCGTACAGCTGATGTTCTCGAAGGGTCTGCAACACTATTCGGAGATGTTCGTGATGTTCTTCGATAGTGCGTGAATAAATTAAAATATCATCAATAAATATCAGCACGAACTGGTCCAAATAGGGATGGAAAATACCGTTCATTAAACACATGAAGGTTGCCAGGGTGTTGGTGAGCCCAAACGGCAAAACCACGAATTCATAGTGCCCATACCTGGTTCTAAAAGCTGTTTTTGTGATGTCCTCTTCCTTAATTCTGATCTGGTGGTAGCCTGATCATAAATCGATCTTAGAGAACACTGTCGCGCCTTTTACTTGGTCGAACAATTCGTCGATCCGGGGGAGAGGATACTTGTTTTTAATAGTCAACTTATTCAATTGTCTGTAATCAATACACATCCGGAGGGTGCCATCTTTCTTCTTGACAAATAACACTGGCGCCCCCCATGGAGACACACTGGGACGGATGTAATTCTTGTCCAGTAATTCTTGCAACTGCATTTTTAATTCTGTCAACTCAAGCACACTCATTATGTAGGGTGCTCGTGATACTGGTGCAGCCCCTAGTACCAACTCTATAGTGAAATCTATGTTTCTTCGCGGTGGTAGTCCTGGAATTTCTTCCGGAAACACATCAGTAAATTCTTGTATTACAGGGATATTATTCAAAGATGCAGATTTATCCTTGGAGTTTGCATAGCCCACTTGGATGGCGTACACTTGACAGCCTTTCCGTACACATTTTACCAACTGATTTGTAGTTATCAGTCGAACCTGCACTGGTCGCTTGATTCCCTGCATTTCTTTGCTGTTTCCTTGTTGATCTCTGTAATAAATAATTTTGGTTTTGCAATCAACTAATGACCAGTGTTTTTCTAACCAGTCCATACCGATTAGAATGTCATAGGAACCCAGAGGGAGTATGTTCAGGTCAGCTGTTATTGGCTGGTCTGCTATAGTAAATGAGCAGTCGTTGATCTTGGCGGTTACCCGCTACTTAGCCCCAGTAGCTAATTGCACTAGCCATGGGTTTTTAAATTTAACAGATTGCAAATTACAACGTTCCACTACTTTCGGGTTCACATAACTCAACGTGGCCCCGGGATCAATCAAAACAGATATGGTAAGGTTTGAAATTTTACCTTCGAACTCGACCATAGTTGGCTGATATTCCCACTGTCGATCCTCCAAAGCCGCATTGATTCTCGGTACGCTTCGACCCACTTCGCCAACAGTTGAGGCTTCATGAATTTGGGATAACTGTTCAGTCCCCTTTCGTTGTGGGCAATTTTTGATGTAGTGAGGTCCCCCACAACCCCAGCACTGCACAGGGGGTCTTGCTGTCCCCTCATTGTCCAATCTGATTTGCTGTTCACTGACCTTGGACTTGTTTGCAAATCTGAACTTGGATGTAGTTCTGGCTGCAAATCTGTTGTTTGTTCCTTTGCCAACGCCTTTATTTCCATTATTGCGAATCCCTTTGTTGTTTCCAACTGTCTTAAAATTCTTCTTCTCATTCCATTTCCTGCTAGCAGTTTCCCCTTTCTGTTTACTTTGCTGATAGCAGATTCTAGCTTTGCGGATTACTTCATCCATTGATTTTGGATTATCAAATTCAATCCTTTCCCGCATATACGGGGGTAAACTGCTAACAAATCGCTGCACTTTCGCTTTTTCCTCCCTTATATATGGTACGTAGCGGAGTAGGGAAGTAAAACGGGTGATGAATTCATCCATAGTCTGCTGCCCCAATCGCAGATCATGGAACTCTCTGGCTTTTTCATCATAAAAGCGTTCGGTTAGATATCTCTCCTTAAAGAACCTCTGGAAATTGTCCCATGTTATGTTTTGCTCTGTAACCCCTTTGACAATCTTCACTTCTTCCCACCATAGGGTGGCCTTTCCTTGTAATTGAAAAATAGCTAATCGTGCTTTAAGATTGTGATCATATTCATAAAGCTGAAAATACTTATTCATATTGATTAACCATGCTTCAGCGGCTTCTTCTTGTTCTCCATCAAAATGCGGTGGCTTAATCTTACGGAATTCCCCTTGCAGTTCTACTCTTTGTCTTTTCGAAGTTTGCTTTTCAAATGCATTATCAGAGCGTTCTTCCTGCTCCTCCGATCCTTCGGGGGGTATGTGATGATTCTACTCTTCCGACATCCTTTGCTGTTCCGCACTCGGATTAACTGGTATTTGATTTTGTCTGTCGGACAAACTTTTCAAAATTCTTTCTTGTTCCATTGTCAATCGGGCGTTATCTTCTCATAGTCGAGCCATCTCATTCTTTAGCTCCTGCACGGTCTCCAGAATTGCTTGATTTGTGATTCTGGCTTCTTCTCCAAGTTGTACCCACAATTCTAGGTTATTTTCTACACCGGTTATGCCCTATCCCATTACAGGTCGTCGCGGTGTATTCTCTGCTCTCCTCATGTCTGTTATTCTCAGAACCTGGTCCTGTGTAAGAAAACATTCACGAGTAGTAAAGAAAAATGATTATTTGTCAATTCATTTCCACAATGTTCATTCATCATTGTCTTACCCAGAGGCCACAGTACTATAACTGGGCTCTGATACCATATGTCATAACCCTCCATACACTAACATTACACAATAATTAAAAATTTTATTTACATTACCTACACATCTATATATTAACGCCATCATGGTAATTGACTTTGTTAATAACGGATATGACTATAAATGAATTGATCCGACATATCTATCTTCTGACGGTTAACCGGACGTTGATTGTCCTTGGTAACTTTATACGGTACAAATCAATACATTTGGCGGCAGGTTGAGGCGCCCTGCTTGTGACACCTGGCATCCATGGTCCACTCCATCGATCCGCATCGCTGATCCTTGGGTTTGGTAGCTGGGACATTAATGTTACAGTCCCGCCACCCACCTCTCGAGATTCTCATTGTAATCGGTGGCCAGGATCACTACCAGCGATCGAACGGTGGAGGATAGATGTGTATTGGGCAGGGTAATACATAGGGTTCATTCACGCAGTCCCGGTCATTTGCGTTGTTGCTCCAGCTCCACAGATGCAGCCTTTGCTCCGGCGTCGCTGCCATGGTCGGGGTGCCATTACCGTGGGTATTCCTGGTTCAATTCACTGGTATCTTGAATGTATTATAGAGACGGCCTGGTTGGCGGTGAAACCCTCACTGTCCCTCGCCCTTATCTCCATCTGTAACAGGTGATGCGCCTTTCCTTCGCTTCATTACTGTATTAGTTCATTCTTTTCACTGTATTTTATATGAATATGCTAACTACTTGATTAATACTGGTTGGAACAGGGTAGCAGACCGATGAGGCCGCGGTTATGAGGATTATTCAGGGTTTCGACCTTCAATCCCTTAATCCGGTAAGCGCTCTACCACTGTAGGTTTGCACTGGTTAATTCAATCTTGGAGTTCGACTTATATTGTTCTTCTCTACCAGGATTTTGTCCATCCCATCATGACTTGGCACCATGGCCTCACTTCGGCAGAATTTCCTTTCATTCCCTGTTTACCATTGTTTTGGGGTTGAAACCCAAGTCGCCATATGAGTAGATTGTCCATAGGGTTTTGAATCTGGTTATGGTCTGTCAGATAGCTCAGATCTATGGTTGTAATTGTTCGAATATTCGGTGTAAACATATTGTAATGGACTCAGTATTAAAGGTCATGGTTAATGCATCAGGATTATGGGTTTATCTTCATTTATCGAATAGTCTTCGCATACTACAGATCTTGTTGCTTTTCTTATTGTTTACTATGCTTATGCTCTGTTAGCGCGGTGCCTCTCCCCACGAGCCACCGAATCTTCACATGTTACACACTGTTTATTTATTTCAGTTTTTAATGAAATGGTCTGAGGGTTTTGGTTTACGACCCTACTCTTTCTGGGTTCGCCGTCTCTCGGAGGTTAGATGATATACAGACAAATGAGTTGATGTGTATGCATATTATTGTTGACAATAGACTAATCCGAGTGACAGACTTTTATTAATGATTCTGATATGTTTAGGTATGGATTTAGGAGGAGGCCTGTTACGGCCCAGTAACGGCTCCACTATTGGTGGATTACCACTCCTCATTGTTAGCTGGTGATTAACCTGTTAAATGCTCATGTCGACTCTTCATTATTTGTCTTTTTGCTTTGGGTTAAATAAATATATCCGCCGTGCGGATGGTATGACCTTCGGGTTATATCAACCCCTATTTGACAACATACGGGGCGCCATACCACCAGGTGGTTCACACCTGTGTATGCGGCCAACCCGATACTTCTACAATTAGGATAATCGGCAGTTATATTTATAGTCTTTACATTGTGAGTCTTTTACAGTATTTTGTTTTCTTGTAACCCTTATCGAAACTATGATTCTTGCGAGGGTTTGTACTGCTATTTATCTGGAAAGACATATATTTACAGGACATCATATCTATCCTCTTTGACTGCTACTTTTCGTAATGAAATTTCATTCCGAGTATATATGTATTTGTTTGGTTCACTTTTTCAATACTTGTAAGAAATTATGGACAATGTGTGAATCACTGCTCATGGAGTTCTATATTAGGGGTAAATGGTTATTTCAGGTGCTGTTATCTAGCGTAGGTATTAATATATTTATACCTGTTCTCAAACCTGATAACGGTAGTCCAGCTATTCTATTCCATTCTGGCATCTAGTAATTACTGTCTCTCTATTTGCACAATCTCACTTGTTCGAGAGTAACGTACAGGACACTGTTTCAATTCTCATTCTCTGTTTCTTTCTCTTACTTAATACATTACATATATATATGACAGGGGCGTTAATCATTACCGGTATTGCATTCAGTAATACCCAGGTTCTGATTTACAGCCCAAAAGTCACACCCACAGCAACTATAATCAGATTCTTAGGAATACAGAGTAATAATTAGTCTTCCAGATTTAATGAAACTACAGATACTTACCTGTGTATCCTTGTCTTTTATCTTCTGCACTTCTACAGCACGTAGAAGGTGATTGAATGCTTGATATCCTCCCAGCCACGAGACCAGTCGTCCGAACTGAGTCTCTCCCCCAAGCTCTCTTGCCGGCCACAGCCTCAGCAATATGAAACACAAATGTGCCTGTGCTATCTGGTCCTCACCAGACGTAGCACCCTCTTCTTTTGCTCCAGTGCCCTTTTCTTTTCTTCCCGTTTGTTCATTCAACAACCCGGGTCTTTTCTTCTTTCCCCTTTTCTATGGGAAAAAGAGAACAGTTAGGGTTTCCCCTAATATGTTGGCAACTGTTTTCCTTTATCTTTAAGCAGGAAGAGTAAATAACTTTTCACATAAAGTTACTGTGTACACATATATCATGCAATTCATATTATATCATTTTGCACAAATAATATTTTCATCATTTCAAGAAAATAATAATTTCTGTTATTTTTATTCACCTATAAGGTAAATAACAATTTTATTTATGTAAAATGTCTGGTCATTGCACAAATTTTTTGAGATGTTAATATTTTTAAAGTAGAAAGAAATTTGATCATATAATATCAAAACTATTATTAATATAATATGTCTAGCTCATGAAATGAGAATTCATTAAAAAGAAATTAGTTGCAATTTGAAAACATGGTGATCAATTTTGAAAGAAAAATTATCTATTAAATATTTTTTATGCTTAAGATTATTTTTAATTATTTTGAATTTATATAATATAATAAAAAATAAATTTTTGTCACATTTGAATATAATTTATAATAATTCAATTAAAATTATATTTTTTTAAAATTATATCATGTTAGTTAATTTAATTATTATTAATGTAAAAATTAAAATGTAACGTATATTACAAAATATCTCCTCATTTCTCTTAAAAATTGTAAAAAGCTTAATAGTAGAAGAGAAAAGTATACGATAAAATATAGAATCATCTCATGCATATTATATGGTAATATTTAACAACTTTAAATTCATAATATATCATGTATATTATTTTAATTATTATTATTTTAATAATTAAATGATAATGTATCATTAGAAAATATTCTCCTGATATCTTAAAAAAATGTAAAAAAAAAAAAAAAAAATGATAGTGAGAAGAGGAAAATGTAAAACATAAAATATAAGATAATCTAATGCATAACTAAATTGTTGATATTTAAGCCATTTGTAAAATATAAAGCAATTTCATTACCATAAAGTGATTTTATTTACATTGGTTAAAATCGTAAAATTTTTATAGATGTGTTGAGTGTTACAATCTTAAAATTTTTATGGATGTGTTAAAGAGTAGTCCAGGTTGAAGAATATAAATTTCAAAGGTGTAATTTTTTTCCAAGTCTTTTATTTAAAGGTTATAAGAGATTTTTTATTTTTAGTAAATATGGAATTAAGATGGATTTAAGATGGTATTAACCACACATAATTACAATATAATAAATTGAATAGATTTATTATTTGTATTATTTTTTGCGTAGAGAAGTACATTTTACAAGTTAGTATGGGGTGATGTGTAAGTATGTCATGTTTTCCAATAAAATAATAAGTAATAATAAAAATTTCAGCCCAAAACAAAAATGAAAATAACCATATACAATAAGAGGAAAAAAAGAAAATTACAATACAATTCACACAAACTAAAAGCTTACTCCAAATTTTTTTTAATGCTTTTAATTAATATTTGTAAAAAAGAAAAAAAAAAGGGAAAATCATATCCATATATTAAAGTCTTTAAATACATAAATATTTGCACATCAAAATTGTAGTATTTGAAATTATTGATTGATTCAGTTTATTATAAATTTTGTTATCATCCAATAATAAAAAAACATCATTAAATCTAATATTAATAATATATAAATATTACAATATATTATAATTTTATATTAATTTATGAATATTAATATATTAATATTTAAATATTAAAATTTAAATATTAATTTAATATCATAATATTAATTAGTATAGTTTATTATTAGATTTAATAACTTTGTATTAATAATTTGAGGAAAGGTTTGTATCCTGAGGAATTTGATCCTTCTCCACTCATGATAGATCTAGAGTTAGATGGATCTAGGATGGTATGATAGATCCAGAGTTAGATGGATCTAAAATGGTTTAGTTGAGGTGGAATTATGTTTTAATATCATTATTATTTGATTTAACATTTCATCTAAACAACTTTCTCATATCCATCAATATAGCCCATATGGGTTGAATTATATGTTCTATAATATCATGGTTATGAATATGAATCCTTAATATTATGAATTCTTTGTCCAAAACGTTGTTTGTAATATTGCTAATAAAAAAAATATAACAAATTAAATTGACAATTTTTTTTGCTAAGTTGTATGTGTCCTCAGATGATTGCATGCTTAACCTTTAGATTGAGAAACTGTGACCTGAATAGTACACCCCATAACTATATATTCTACACCCCATGATTGTAACCTTTGGATTGAGAAACGTGACCTGAATAGTACACCCCATAACTATATATTCTACACCACATCATTGTATATTCTACAGGGGTGGGCTTGAATATATTTATTATTATTATTATTTAATTGAGCCTTTGTTAGTATACCCCATTATTATATATTCTATACCGATGGGCTTGAATATATTATTATTAGTAATATTATTATTAATAATAATATTAAGACTTTGTTATGGTTGTTATTTATTTATTTAAAATTTCATCTCACATTCTAATATATCTCCCCATAATAGTGTAGTTTCACTCCTTTATGTTTTTGGCTCTTTTTACTCTCTTTTTTTGTGGTCGTGGATTTTACTTGAAATTATATAGGGATTAAAAAAAAAATACTAAATATATATAATACAAGTGTTACGGGGATGGTTTTACAAAAGTGGTTTTACCAAAATGATTTTTCATAACATTAAATATATTTATGCATTAAAAAAATATATTTTTAACAACATAAAATCATGATTTCCCTAAACATTACATTACCAAATTTCAGCTTAAAAAACCAAATATAATATGTAATGAGTTGATATTTTCTATGCTCAATGGTATTCTTAACTTTAACTCTCATTCACAATGATTTACAAATTAGGGATCTACAAATAGTGCTAAGTATTAACAATCATAGTTGAGCATGACGGATTAAAAAGTCACAATCTCTTTCTTTTTAGTTAAAAAGATTAATGATTAAAGGAAATGTATTAATAAGAAATGATATATAAGTTATGAGTAGCTCAAAAGTTATAGTGTCTTGCTTTTGTTAAAATATTTAATATTTAATAATTAAAGGTAAAGATTAATGATTAAAGGAAATGTATTAAAAAGAAATGATATATAAGTTATGAGTAGCTCAAAAGTTATAGTGTCTTTCTTTTGTTAAAATATTTAATATTTAATAATTAAAGGTACAGTATTAGTATTAATTTTTATAAGTTAATTATATGAATTCATTTAAGTATTGAATTCAATTTTATATTGGAAAGTCAGAGTTATGAATGATTTGGTCACTAGTTTGTTAAACACTTAGTTAAATTTCATTATCAATCCTAGTCCTAAATATATCTAGAGCTTTTAAGTTTACTAATCTTGAGTCACTTTCTCACTTATATTGGAATTTAGAGCAATTGCAAAGTTGCAATAGTATTTGAAATTTCTCTAATGTGCAATATTTAATTATTTTTCTATCCCAATTATAATTTATGATAATGGGGAAGGTATCTAGTGCTAAAGTAGTAGCCATAAGATTAAGGGAATTCATCTTAGCTGTGCTTCATCAGCCTTTATTGGATATCATATGATATATGAATGTAAAGGTGGAGAATACTAGGTTAGTAGCCCATGATTTCATAAATGGAGGCTTCCTTGATATGAAGCCATCTATATAAATAAGTCACATTCTATTAGTATTTGAGGGAATCACAATGGTTTAAATGATTTCTACTAAGCAACTTAAGTTTCCACCCTCACCAAGCTAAATAACCTTCCAATATTTGGCTATATGAGGAAGCGTTGAATAATGTAAAGTTCTTAATTATGTCGAAACAAAAAAATGCTTTCTAGTTGGAAAAAATGCATCCCATCCATGTACAAGATATTATACAATAATCTATCTTTCATGGAAGAGGAAGATGTGATGAGTGCATTTTTGGTGCAATAAAAAATGATCAATTAAAAAAGATCCTAGTTTGTATTAGCAATACGACACAAAAAAAATAATCATTAAATCATAATTAGCCTTATTAACTATAACCAGATCAATTCTTCATAGTAGTTAATAAATTATCACATTACATCGAGATGTTTCAAAACCCCAAAAATATTCTTCACTAACCAACACATTAAATAGTATATACCGCCTAAAATAATTACATCGAAATGTTTCAAAAACCTAAAAAAATTCCTAACTAACCAACCCTTAAATAATATAAACAAGAAAATCTTAATATCATCCCAAATTAATTCATATATAACAATCCACGAATAACATTCGATAAATTATTCTTATAATTCATATCTGCAAAAACAATACAGTGTAACATTATTTTTATTAAAAATCAAAATAATGAAAAAAAATAATATTTTACAACCTTAAAAAATAAACACTACTAGATAAATTATTATAAAAAAACTTAATATGTTATTTTATGAAACATCATTAGAAATGACTTAATATATTATTATCAAACATGTCAAGTCACAATTAACAAAAAGACAGTCACAAAATAGAGTAAATTATTATAAAAAAAACTTAATATGTTATGTTATGAAACATCATTAGAAATGACTTAATATATTATTATTAAACATGTCAAGTCACAATTAACAAAAAGACATAGTCACAAAATAGAGTAATATATTACAGTTTGCCTTCAAAATCGTTAAAAGTCGGATTCCATTCAACTTTTCTAAAAGATTTGATTCATATATATTTTAATTATATATCATAATATTTATTTAAGTCGGTTTTCATTAAACTTTTGCTTTTAGATAATAAAAAAATCATATTTATTTATTTATACCATGTAAATCCATGGAATGATTGCCTTGTTAAAAAGGTTATAACATAACGATGGTGGAGATCGAATATAACAAAGTTACAAATAATGCAATCAGTTTTAATAGTTAAATCGGAAATTAAAGTATAAGAAATTAACGGTACCATACAAAATTACTTTATGCTTTCAATTATCATTACTTTTTATATATTATTTTAATCTTTAAATATTAATGAAAGTTAAAAATATAATAGTTAATTATGGAATATAGATTAAAAAGAGAAAATAAAAAAGCTAAAAAAAATATTTCAGAATGAAGTCATTATTTATATTGGAATAAAGTTTTTAGAGATTGAATTTCATTATAAGAATTATTGAATGGATGGTAAATCGCTCAAATTTTTATATGAAAATAATGATACAATATAAATACAAGTTATTTTAGGCATATAATCTTTTAGTTGAGTGAATATCTCAATTGCACACCAATCTAGGAGGCTAACTAGTTGGAGAGAATCTTCCAATCAACTAAGTCGCAACAAACTCCTAAACATTAGAAACGCACTCCTTCATGTAGAGTCTAGAATTCTACACATGATGACCAATAATCACAATAATAAAATAGCCATACACATTGAGAAAAGTCAGAGCAACTCACTCCAACACTCCCCCTTAACGACTATTTGGCTCAATCTCAGTCAAAGAAAAGTCTACATCTAATACAACCTGGTGTTTACAAATATTATCAACGAGAAAAATGTTGACGTCCATTTCAAAGAAAAACCATCCACTGGAATGCATTGGTCACCAGCCACTGCAACTACTGGTTTATTAGGATGTCCATTCATGTACATGGTTAAGCCAATTGTCCTTATCTTTATACATATAACTATAAGTTCCCCTTGCACCACTATCATCATCCCGAGTTTTCTCATGTTACCCGTAACCATGCTTTGGGTTTTCTCGGATGATCCTCAACAATGCTTTGGGTTTCGTCTGATGACCCTCAACCATGCTTGTGATGCTCCTACATAAAACTTCCAAGGTGAAAACAATTCTATGGGTATCCCTATCCACTTCCCTCTCACAAGTGGTTTATGGATTACCACAAACCTATAGTAAAGCGTGGTTGTTAGATGACCACAAACATTATGGGGATAGGCATCATACGAATCCAGTGCAATTACAAACACCTTTCATGCAAATACCGGGTACTTCAAACATAATTCTATAAACCTTCTTACAAGAAAATGTGTAACACCTATTACAACATGGTCATGAGTCTATTCCACAAACTCACAAAAATTTTTCCTTTTGGCTTTATTATCCATCATCACCTAATTTTCACTGATGTTGTTGCACCAACCACTACCTGCTGCACTTCAACCTTATTATCCACTGTGGAGTGTCTTTGGTATCCTTTTTCTCTTTCTAGTGTAATTGTTGCCTTGGATTCACCTGCTATTTGGTAGAGTAGCTAATTCTAACAAAATCAATCAATGCAGTTATCTACGCTAAATGTAAATTCTTCTAATTCCAAAACATTCATTATTACCACCATTAATTTGTTCTTCTTTGGAGTTTCTAAACATGCAACTATAAGCAATTATAGAAAATTTCATTTCTACATTGAGTTGATCAAGCTAACTGTGTTTACCTTCACAATTTCCAAGTAAATTCAGAAAAAATACTTCTCAGTTTAAGGTTTTTAAGGATGATGACACTGCCTTCTCCATAAAACCAAGAATGTGCTTCATACTACAAGTCAGTATGAAGGCCCTTAATATATCAAACAAAATAATTTTCTTCACGGTAGACAAAGAGCGGACAAAAACGATCCAAAACTTCTTCCTTGTCGAAGTAGGCCTAGGTGCAACAACGACTCCACATTGTCTTAACTCTTCGCATAACTCGAACTCACACTCAACATTTTTCAAGGTTGTAACTCATAGGAAGACCTTCACGCACTCAGCACAAACATTTCATTTCACTATGCAATTAATGGAAAAAAAACCCTAATACAAACACAACAACAATACACTCTCAAAAAACACATATACTCTCCATTTACCTCAACGCTCCCATGAGGGGGCTATGCCTAGGCCCATGTGGGTTGTGATACCAAATTAAATTTGCATAAGGAACTAAAATTATCTTCATAGCAAAATAATAATACAATATATCTACAAGAAGATATGTATTGATATAACTAATTGATCTTGGACATATAATATCTTAGTTGAGTGAATATCTCAACCACACACCAATCTAGGATGCTAACTAGTTGGAGAGATCTCTCAACCAACTAGACCTCAACAAACTCCTAAACACTAGGAACATAATCCTTCACGTAGAGTCTATAACTCTACACATAATGACCAACAATCACAATAATGAAATAATCACACACATTGAGACAATTGGGCATTACACACTCCGACATGGTAGTAATTTAACATCCACGAAACATTCTAGAATATTTATAGTGGTTAACAAAAATCAAAAGTTGAAATTTATCTCCAAAGTAGTTATGACGTTTTTTTCCTTTTAATTAAATTGATTAATTTAAAAAATATCATATTTGTTAGACTATGAGTCTCTATACAATCACAAAATTTGAGACCGTAAGTTATAATCATTACGATGATGACATGTTATCATAGACCATTGATGAGTTGTGAGTGACATCTAGAGGGTTAATTGATGTATTATAAATTCATATCTTGGGATCAATATAGTGTAATATAAGGGCTTAAGGCATTTTCCATCACTTGTTTGTCTTGTGTCTCTCATGTTTAATTCTTAACATGGTATCAGGGTGAGGTTGTTCTATGGTAATGACCTGTGGAAGGTGAAGTATGAAGGTTGTCTACTACTCAAGTTACTTTTCGGTCGCGTCGTTAGGTTCGTGGCTTAAATTTGTTGATTTCATATCAAATTGATTATGCTTGATTCCATAGTGAAAAAACTTCAAATAAATGAAACCATCCATTGTTCATGGATGGTGATGTATGTGAGAGTTTTCCATGGATGAGTGGGTTACCTATCAACCATGTGAAAGATCAATGGATCTCCTTTTGTGATCTTGTGGATATTCTTTCCAATCATTTTTTCTTTGGATTTTCCTCATGGTAGACAAAGAGAAAACAAAAACGATCCAAAACTTCTTCCTTGTCGAAGTAGGCCCATGTGCAACAACGACTCCACATGGTCTTATCTCTTCGCACAACTCAAACTCACACTCAACATTTTTCAAAGTTGTAACTCATAGGTAGAGCTTCACGCACTCAACACAAACATTTCATTTCACTATGCAATTTATGGGAAAAAACCCTAATACAAATAAAACAACAATACACTCTTAGACAGACACATATACTCTCCATTTACCTCAACGCTCCCATGAGGGGGCCATGCATAGACCCGTGAGGGTTGTGATACCAAATTAAATTTGCATAAGGAACTGAAATTATCTTCATATCAAAATATAATACAATATATCTACAAGAATATAGTATTGATATAGCTAATCTATCTTGGACATATAATATCTTAGTTGAGTGAATATATCAACCACACACCAATCTACGAGGCTAACTAGTTGGAGAGAATCTCTCAACCAACTAGACCTCAACAAACTCCTAAACACTAGGAACATAATCCTCTACGTAGAGTCTATAACTCTACACATAATGACCAATAATCACAATAATAAAATAATCACACACATTGAGACAATTGGGCATTACACACTCCGACATGGTAGCAATTTAACATCCACGAAACATTCTAGAGTATTTATAGTGGTTAACAAAAATCAAAAGTTGAAATTTATCTCCAAAGTAGTTACAACATTTTTTTCCTTTTAATTAAATTGATTAATTAAAAAAATATCATATTTGTTAGACTATGAATCTCTATACAATCACAAATTTGAGACCATAAGTTGTAATCATTACGATGATGAAATGTTATCATAGACCATTGATGAGTTGTGAGTGACATCTAGAGGGTTAATTGATGTATTATAAATTCATATCTTGGGATCAATATATTGTAATGTAAGGGCTTAAGGCATTTTCCATCACTTGTTTGTCTTATGTCTCTCATGTTTAATTCTTAACATGGTATCAGGGTGAGGTTGTTCTATGGTAGTGATCTGTGTAAGTTGAAGTATGAAGGTTGTCTACTACTCAAGTTACTTTTCGGTCACATGGTTAGATTTGTGGCTGAAATTTGTTGATTTCATATCAAAGAGAGATTATGCTTGATTCCGTAGTGAAAAAACTCAAATAAATAAAACCATCCATTGTTCATGGATGGTGATGTATGTGAGAGTTTTCCATGGATGAGTGTGTTACCTATCAACCATGTGAAATATCAATGGATCTCCTTTTGTGATCTTGGAGATATTCTTGCCAATAATTTTTTCTTTGACTTCTTGAATATTTGTTTCCTTTTCCTTGTTGTGGTTCACTACAAATTATTAGCTTTCCTAGTCTTGGGATGGGGACTTTAAAGGATGAGTAGGTGGAAAGGTGAATCCGATCTAATTTCCAATGCATTATTTCAATGATTCAATTCTAGATTATATATATAGCTTTTGTCTCAACAAAAATATGATTATATAAATTCCATGTTTGAATTTTAGGGCATCGAATTGGCTCGCACAATTGTTGATGCAAGCTTATCAGCTTACAAAAAATAAAATGAGAGAGATCGTAAAGCACACCATCTCAGAGGGAACAAAGGCCATCACCAATTTCACAAGTGCTTGAATTCGATATTGACTTTGAATTAATTCAAATTGTTTTTTTTGACACCGTCTCTACTATGGAAGTTTAAATATAGCCCTTTGCGTTTTAATATTTGCTTCATATGGTATATGTTTTTTTGGTGCTAGATTTTGGGGCCATGAAACTAATTTGTTATTATGGTCTGTGGTATCCCAAAATTTACCCACACATGTTTGAAAAATATCTTGCTAGTGGTATCTGCTATAATATTCTTCCTGAGGGCTATGAGAATTTCCATCTTACAAAATCGATCAACAACCATGAAGACGTAGTATTGCCCTAAGTTGTTGAAGGAAGACCAAATATACAATTCTTCAATATGGATTCCTAGGATCTGTTGAGAGTAGGTAGAGGGGTCTACTGATCCAGGAGGATCTTGTCAGTCCAGTTTGTGCAGGGAGTCCAGTTCATCTTCAGCTTCGCCAGTGTTCTTCAGTTAATCACGGTGGTGGTTTTCATGGTGGAAATGTGGTCCAAATTACATGCCATGACATTGTGACAAAGTTGTTGTAATGGTTTTACTATTGTGGAACAAGACCTACGCTAAGATGATAAGATCTTAATAAATGTAATGACTCCTAAGCCTAAGTCTAAGTCCAAATCTAAGTGTGGACCTAGCACTTAAATGTGGTAAAACCTATGTCATAAACCCCTGAAGTATGGAAAAGATATGTAGATGACATTTTCGCTAAATGGAGCCACGGTTTAGATAAACTTAATGAATTTTTATCACACATAAATAGCCTCTCTGAACACATACAATTCACTATTGAAATTGAAAAAGACAACCAACTCCCCTTCCTTGATGTCCTCCTTACCAAGAACAATTGCAAACTAAGCCACCAGTTCTTCAGGAAACAAAATCACACTGACAAATATCTTCATTCAAATTCCCACCACCATCCGAAGCAAAAAGTTAGTGTCATCAAAACCCTAGCTACCAGAGCTTCTAGAATCTTTGACCCTAAACATCTAGAGGAAGAACTTAAACATCTCTATAAGGTCTTCATAAACCATGGCTATTAGAAAAACATTATCTATAAAATAATTAAAGAATCCACAAGCAATACCCAAAAAAGGAAAACTCTTGAAAACCCTAGAATCTCCTTACGCTATATAAAAGGAACCACAGACAAAATTGCGAGAATTCTCTCCAAGCATAACATCATGGTTGCCTTCATGCCCCCTAACACCATCAAAAACATGCTTGATTCTGCTAAGGACTTAATAGACCTAAAAAATCACAAAGGAGTATACTCGGTTCCGTGCTCATGTGGAAAAGTATACATAGGTGAAATAGTGAGATCCTTTGGCATAAGGTTAAAAGAACACATTAATGATAATACAAGAAACAGGTCGGAAAAATCAGGTCTAGCAGAGCATGCATGTTCTTCCTCACACTATATTTGTATGGAACAAGCAAAATTAATTCACAAGGAAGACCATTATTTAAAAAGAAGGGTGAAAGAGGCAATTCAAAATTGAAAAATCCTCCAACAACATGAATAGAGATGATGGACTAAAATTAAGTAATACTTGGAAACCCTTATTAAATAAAATAAAAAAGCAGTAAATACAGACATACAAACATTCATAAAAAAATAATAATAATAATAATAATAAAAATAAATATTATAACCACTAAACTCTCTTTAAATATAAATTTAATAAGACAACTAAATAAACTTCAACTAGTACTTAAAATTATATACATTACTAGTAAAGCATTTAATAACATAGCAAAGAACTTAAATATAAACATAGATCTAATATATATATATATATATATATATATATATAATATATATAATATATAATATATATATAAATTAATATAATTTAAATATATACATAATCAATCACCATTAAATAAAAATTAATAAAAATAAATAAATAATTTAAATATAATCAATCACTAAATATATAATTATATAATATATTATAATAATGAGTAAATATTTAAATAAATAAATCATTATTAATCAGTTAGTCAATTGAAAGCTGAAAATAAAAGAAGACATCAAATATTTTTCAATTAACTATTAATAGCTCCATGATTTCATGCTCTCTCTTCTCAAAATACAAATCACATTGCCCTGATGATGGACTCACTAAGCTAGTTCGAAACATTGGTTTCAAAAATTGTTCACAGGTTTTTCCATAAACATAAAAAAAATTGTCATAAACTTTATGCAGAAAACCGATTTCAGACCATATAATAAAACAATGCAAATATAACACAGTCCCTAACTGCGGGTTCTAACCACCGAGGGCCCGCATTGGAGAAAGGACATGTGAACGCAGTAGAAAACCGTAACAACCATAGTTTGGAGATAGCAGCGGAACTGTCAGCCTGTGAACCGTCGGGAAATCACATGGACAGTTGGTTGCACTATTAGCTGGAACCGCGGGGATCACTACGTAGGTGGTGGCTTATGGTTAGACCGTCTAGTCACTTGCATCAGTTCCATTTTCCATGTAGTTAGCCTGACCGCCAATGGGTTTATTATAACCAAAGTGTATTTTGTGTTTTCTTGTTGACTTTTGTGTTATTTTTATTAAACTACCATGTAAACTCTTCATTAGGTGTCAGAAGGTGACAAGACCGAGGCCAATGAACATTCAATCCAGCACATTCATGCCTAGTTTAGCATCAGGAGTTCGAGTGAACCTAATACACTATAAATTCAAATTTTCTTTCATGGTGAAAGTCATTGGAGAGATTTTAAGACTTGTATGCAGATAATGAGCTAGAGAGGTAGTTATTGTTTTCAGTGTATCTTGGTCGTCGAGAGGCAGAATTGGGAACCATGACAGGAGTTGGAAAGCTAGGAGAGAGAGATTTTTGTTGACAGAGACTAGAAGTGTCTATGTGCAAATTCATTCTAGTGTATTTTTTTGTGTAAAATACATATTTCGACCAATCCTAATAAAGCGGATCATGCTCATCTTGAAAGTGGACCCGAAGGCGTAGACCATCAAGGAAGAACTTCTTAATCAATGTTTGTTGTGTTCTATCTCTCTTCTTACTGAAAATTCACGTTTAATTATGCTTCTTAAGTTCTTGATTAAGTTTTAAATCAACCGCTTTCTTTCAGTCTTCCACGTTCAACACTTAAAGTTAATGATCAATTCATTGTTGGGAAATAATCAATTCCACTTTAGTTTAGTTTATGATCAATATAAAATCATATAATTTGGTATCAGAGCAAGTTGTGTTTTGTAGAATTTTTACGAGTGAATGTTAACCATGTCTAAGTCGCAATGTGGAAAAGGAACACTTAAGGAGTTCGATCTAGCAATTTGAAAGAGAAAAGTCGCTCATTGATTGACAATGACATGATCCGATGCAGGTGAAACTCCTGAAGGGAAGGTCGTGAATGAGGAACAATTTCAGCAAGTGTTTTTGAGCATGCATTAGATGTTGGGAAAACTTTACGAAGATAAGAAGGTGAGAGATGCAGCTTCGTCTTCGAAGACATCGAAGAAGGACAAAGGAAAAGGCAAGGTTGATAAACCCCCTTCTCCTCCATCATCTCCATCATCTTCTTCTTCCAGTTTAGATTCTGAAATAGAAAAGAAACCTACGAAATCATCTCTTTTGAAACTTAATGTTAAATTTGAACTACCTATTGATGATGGTGAAATGAATCCTGAAAAGCTAGATAATTGGATTAAGCAGTTAGAAGTGTATTGTCGTATTCAGAACATTTCTGATGAAAAAAACAAAAACACAGTTAACTACACTTAGAATGACAGGAACAAATTTAATCTGGTGTGAAAGTAAAACTCAAATAGGTGTAACACGGAAATGTAAAGTCATCTCTTCATGGTCTAAGTTTTTAAAAGCTCTCAAAAAACATTTCTATCCTTTGGGATACATGCAACAAGCTATTATTGATTGGTAACATTTGATTCGGATTTAAACAGGAATGCAACAAATTATGGAGATAACCATAAACACAAAGATGCAGCGGAAATAATACTTCATTTCATTAATGTAAAATACTGAAATATGCTTACAA
>APFE030736342.1:0-33362 GCA_000404065.3 Pinus taeda | reverse complement strand
TAACACATCACAAACTTCAAGGGGAGCAATGTCACACAATACCTCATCCGTGAAGGGCTTGATGTTGTATGGAAGGCGACATTGTTGGCTCACGCGAAGATCCCGTCCTTGGTGTAGCCACCCGATGGTATATGGTTGTAGATGCGCTGTGGTTGGTAAGCCCAGCCGCTTCATGACCTCTGCCGAAATGAGGTTCTTTTGGCTCTCCCTATCAACAATGAACTGTAGCGGGGAGCCCTTTACCCACATCTGGGCGATGGTGGCAATGGTGGCGTTGGGCTCCGCATCGATAATCTGCTTCCCTTTGTCATTCCCCTTATCGGGTTCTGACTCAGAGTCAGAACATGCATCTAATTTTGAAACCTTTAGCTCAGCCACTAGTGACTGCTAAGCCCGACACTCACTTTTGTTGTGAGTGGAGCTCTTATGGAACTCACACCACTTTCCTGTGTCCTTTTTCGGCTTCACAACATTGTTCTTTGCTTGTAGCTTTGGAGAATTGTCTTGCGCCACCCTGCCTTGGCTTTGTCCTTTCTTCTGTGGTTTGGGGGCACCTTTCCCTTGTTTTAGATCACAAACCCAATGTCTCGCTTCTTTTGTTTAAACTTTTGCTTGACCTTGACGACATATCGGTATGCCATGCCAAGCGAGGAGATGTTCAAGAATTCTATTTCTTCCTAGATGTACTTGTACAGGCAACCATGGTATTTGAGTACCAAATGCTGCTCTGTATCCTTGATACCCAACTTTGTGCGAAGGGTATGGAAAATATTGGTAAACTCCGATACGTCTTGGTCCCTTCCCTGCCGCAGCATGGTCCACTTTATGTATTGATCCTCATAGCTTTCGACAAGGTATTACTGATCCTTGATGGCATCCCGGAATGAATTCCAAGTCGGTGCGACTGAAAATAGTGAGCCTGTACTTTCATCCTTCTTCTCGCAGTAGGTTTCCCACCAATCCTTGACGTGGGGTGCTGCTTTGAGAAGAGCGAAAATAATATTTTCCCGACTGGAAAAATCATGAATAGAAAAATAACCCTCTAGCACATTTAACCATTTATCGACAGCATTTGCATCTATCTAACCCTCGAATATGGGGATTTCGAAATTAACTTATACCTTAAATGGTGTGGCATTTCCAGAGTTGCTATTGGAAGCCGATGCGTCGCCCCTAGGTAGTCATTGGAGGATCTGGGAAAATTTGTCCATCATCGCATTCCTTTGTCACTTGAGGGCTTCTTCGAGCAAGATTTTGATAGGATCTCCTGCCCCCTCATCTTTCTTTTCATCCGCCATGGGAGGCCGTCGGGATTTGTGAGGCTGGTCTTGTAAAGGTTCGACTAGTTCAAGCCCTAACTCCTTATATCCCGACCTCTTTGGGGACATGCAAAGAAAGAAAGAGAAGAAAAGTAGACTGCTCTGATACCACTGATCCGGATTTAAACAGGAACAAAAAAAATTATAGATATAACCATAAACATAGAGATGTAGTGGAAATAATTCTTCATTTCATTAATGTAAAATACTGAAATATGCTTACAAACAGGAATGGAAATAAACCAACTAGGGCGATGGTAGCTTATCTTTGAGAAGAGATGTGGTGGCTACATGCCTCTGAACTGTCTTACAATGAGGCTCAAGGGCCTTTTTATTATTGAACAATAAGAGAAAACCCTAAACAACCAAAACCCTAACTTGAGGAGATGTAACACCAAGAGTTTGGGGGCCCTGTTGGGGTGAGTTGGACAGTCAACTTCCCGGGGTCGCGAATTGGTCATATTATATCTGTTTGATGCCCATGATAGCCCGTTGGAAAGATCTCTCTGAGGACTACGATGGAAAAGATGATTTTAGATAGGAAATCGCTATGGTATATTTCCAAAAAAAGCGTCGTTTAGGGCCTCAAAACTGCTCCAGAAGTTTAGGACCTGCAAAAACTGCTAAAAATAGTAAACTATGCTATAATTAAGGAAACTGAAAAAAATGAAAGAAGCACTGGTGGGGATCCAAGTGGAATTAGCAGGTGGTCACCAATATCCACCTGGATCATATTTGAGGCAAGGTAAAGGGTAGAATGTTCAGGAGTTTACTCAGGAGTTCAGGAAGAAACCTTTGGCACTTGGTATTCCATTGGATACATGTGAAACTTTACTAAAGTACACTGGTAGTTTACATTCATATTTATAACATACATTATTCGTGTTTAATCCTGATGACTTTGATGAAGTGTGTGTTCAAGCCATACATATTGAATTAGGTGGCAGACCATTAAAGTTTTCACTAAAAGCAACCAGAAAGTTGGAAATCAAGGATTCCAAAGATAGTAAGAGGAAGAGCAATTTGAATGGAAAGAGATCAGCGACAACTCAGAAGGAAAGTGAAAGACCGACTTGTACTCATTGCCATAGGATTTGACATGATGAATCCAAATGTCGGAAACTTCACCTAGAACTCCGACCAAAGAAGTTATAGAAGAAGAAAGGTGAACAGAAAGCTAATGCAACAATCCAACATGATTTGGGCTCCGACTCAGGTGATGAAGGGAAAATAACCACCATGGTTTTGACAGGTAAAACTTCTGATACTCGTTCAAGTTCTAGTACTTTTGCACCTTCTTCAAACACAAATCATCTGAATGAGGATAAAAGGGTTGAATTATTTCATATAAGGATAACTTCTAAGCACAAGAAAATAGATACATTATTTGACAATAGATCACAGGAAAAATTAATAACTGAAGATTTAGTTAAGAAATTGGGTTTGGAGACACAAAATCATCCAAGACCATACCCATTAGGTTGGCTAAACAAAGAGACTCAGATTAATGTCACAAAGCAGTGTCAGTGAAAATTTTCCATCACAACTAATTACATTGATGAAGTGGATTTAGATGTGATTCCAGCATACATATGTGGAGTAGTGCTAAGAAGTCCTTATCTCTATGATCGTGATGCAATGTTTCATAGGAAAGAGCATAGATATCAACTTAAGAAAGATGGGAATGAATATATTGTCAGGGCACATAAACTCAAATCACACTTGGATTTAGTTTTAGTTAATCATATGAAGCGATTAATAAGTTCAAGTAAGAAATATGTACTCATGGTTGTAAAAGAACAACATAAGAATCTACAAGATGCTTTTTCAGGTTGAGTCTTAGTTTAAAGATAGTTTGGTTAAAGTGGTAGAATATTTTCCAAGTATATTTAAAGAACGAAAACATCTTCCTCCTAAGCAAGAAATAACATGAGATACAGTTTATTTATGATGTCCCTCTTCCTAATATTGGAATGTATCTCATGTCATTTATAGAGAACGAATAAATAAAGAAACAAATCCAAGAATTGATTGAAAAAGGTTTCATGCGGCCCAGTTCATCTCCATGTGTCTCACCTATCATTTTGGTTCCTAAGAATGGCGGGGCATAGAAAATGTGTGTCAACTTTAGGGCCTTAAACAAAATCACAATAAAAAACAAGTATCCTCTTCCTAGGATAGATGATTTACTTGGTCAACTGAAAAATGTTGTTTATTTCAATAAGCTAGATTTGCAAAGTGGATATCATCAAATTTGCAATGCAGAAAATGACATCTGGAAAACTACATTCAAAACCAGGTAGGGACTATCTGAATGATTAGTAATGCATTTTGGTTTGTGTAATTTACCAGCAACTTTCATGTGGGTTACGAATGATGTATTTCACCCATACATTGATAAATTTGTCATAATCTACTTAGATGATATCCTGATTTTCAGTTCCAGTATGGAAGAGCATGTTAGGCATGTTAAGTAGGTGTTCAAAGTGTTTCACAGGGAAAATTTGTGCCTTAAGCTTTCCAAATGTGAGTTTGGGAAAACTTCACTGAATTATCTTGGTTACATAGTTGGATGTAGAAGTTTGAAAATAGATCCAACTAAAATCGATGTGGTTTTTAAGAGGCCAAGACCACAAAATGTGACTGAAGTTAGAAGTTTTATAGGTGCAATTCAGTATTGGAGGAAATTTATTGCTCATTTTTCTTTGATTGCATCACTATTACATGCTTTAACAGGTTCTAAAGTCCCCTTTCAGTGGGGAGAAAAACAAAAAAAAACTTTTGATACACTTAAGAAGAAAATTGTCATAGCACCAATCTTAGCTTTACCAGATCTTCAACATCCATTCGAAATTAAAACAGATGCTAGTGGTTATGCAATGGGTGTTGTCTTACTTCAAAAAGGGAAACCAATTTGTTTTCATTCTCAAACCTTTTCGAAGGAAGTTATAAATTATCCGACATATGATAAATAACTGTTTGCTTTGGTTGAAAGTGTTAAGAAATGGAAACATTATTTAATGGGTAAGGAAATAGTGATTCACACAGACCATTAGCCGCTTCAGTACCTTCAGTCTCAAACTAAATTGCAACAATCTCTGCATTACAGATGGATGGGATTTCTTCAGCAATTTCACTTAATAATTAAGTACAAGAAAGGTATCATTAACAAAGTAGTTGATATGTTGTCTAGACCATCTTTGAATGCTTCAATAGTGCTGCAGAATAGTTCTTTAAAACATGAAAGTTATATAGAACAGTATAGTACTGATGTTGATTTCAAGGATATTTATGAATCACTAACTCATGGTGCTTAGGTGTAAGAAGTCAATTATCATATTCATGACAGGTTGTTATATCATCTGGGTAAGTTTTGCATACCACAGACAGAAAGGGCACATGTCATTCGAGAAGCACATTCTTCTCGCATTTCAGGACATTTTGGAGAAAGAAAAACAATGGCACAAATTCCAAGGGATTATTACCATCCTTACATGTATGAAACAATTGTTAAGTACATTAAAGGATGTGTGATGTGTTCAACCAACAAGCCAAGAAATTGAAAGATCAGTTTGTACATGCCACTTCCAGTTCCTTTGCGACCATGGCACATCATTTTCATGGACTTTGTTGGAGGACTTCTGATGTCTAGGAGAGGACATGATTACATGTATTTTGTGGTTGGTAGATTCAACAAGATATGCATTCTTGTTCCATGAAAAAAGAAAGTGACAGCTAAACGGATTGCAAAGATGTTCTTCAAATAGGAATGGGTTCATTTTGGGTTACCTAGTTCCATTATTTATGACCGAGACACCCATTTTGTAGGAGATTTTTGGTCCACTTTATGGGGACTCATGGACACAAAGCTGAAAAAGAGCACAACTTTTCATCCATAGACCGACCGATAGACAAAAGTGGTGAACAAAACAATCACACATATTCTCCAAGGTTACTACAATAAACATCCTAAGTTGTGTGATGAATCTTTACCTTATGTGCAAAATGCTTACAATAGAGCCTTACATTTTTCGACTAATCAATCACCACTTGAAACATGTTTTAGGTATCTACCAAAGTCACCGATGAATTTCATGTTCAGTGAAGTGGATAAAGTTGGTGAACATGATGATGCAAAAAAATCAGTTAAGTTCATTCAACGGATACATCAGATACATGAGGCAGTGCAAGATCAGTTAGAGAAGAGTCATGCCAAGTACAAAATGTGCCATGACAAGCATCGAGTCAATCATCATTTTCACTTCAGCAACCAGGTATGGTTATATATCAGTAAATACAGGTTGAAAGGTGAAGATAAGAAATTGGAACACATCAGGTATGGTCCTTTCAAGATTGTTGAGAAGATTGGAAATAATGCATTTTGATTACATTCACCTCCTTACATCCATATTTACTGAGTTGTAAATGTAGAAAATCTAAAGTTGTATGAACCTCTAATGATCATGGAACCCGAGGAAGATACACATATTCTAACTATTAATGATTTGCCACTTGAGTATATGAATGAGTTGCAGGAAGATACCATCTTGGATAGGAAGGTTCGTTCTTCAAGGCATGGGATGTTGAATATCTTCAAGTGGGACTCAAGGGCATGAATTTGAGCAAGGCAAAGTGGATGGAGATCGGAAGAATGAGGGAGTTGTACCCTCACCTGATAGCTGCTTAAATCAAACTTTTGTGGTCCAAAGGTTTCCAAGTGGGGAGGATTGATCCAAGAGGATCTTGTCAATCCAGTTTGTGTAGGGAGTCCAGTTCATCATCAACTTCATCAGCTTCTCTAGTGTTCTTCATTTAATCATGGTGGCGATTTTCATGGTAGAAATGTCGTCCAAATTGAATATCATGACATTGTGACAAAGTTGTTTTAATGGTTTTACTATGGTGGAACAAGACCTAAGCTAAGGCGATAAGATCTTAATAAATGTAATGACTCCTAAGCCTAAGTCTAAATCCTCACCTAAGTGTGGACCTAGCACTTAAATGTAGTAAAACCTATTTAATAAACCTATGTCATAAACTTTTTGCACAAAACCCATTTCGGACCATATAATAAAATAATGCAAATATAACACATTCCCTAACCGCGGGTGCTAACCACAGCGGGACCACGTTGGAGAAAGGACATGTGAACGCAGCAGAAAACCATAACAACCGTAGTTCAGAGATCAAAGTGGAACTGTCAGCTTGTGAACCGTCGGGAAATCACATGGACAGTTGGCCGCACCGTTAGCTGGAACAACTAGGGATGACCACATAGGTGACGGCTTATGGTTAGACCACCCAATCACATGCATTAGTTCTGTTTTGTGCATAGTTACCTTGACCACAAGCTGGTTTATTATAACCAAAGTGTATTTTGTGTTTTCTTGTTGAGTTTTGTGTTATTTTTATTAAACCACCATGTAACCTCTTCATTAGGTGTCACAAGGTGATAAGATCAAGGCCAATGAACATTCAATGCAGCACATTCATGCCTAGTTTGGTATCAGGATTTCAAGTGAACCTAATACACTGTAAATTCAACCTTTTGTTCATGGTGAAAGGCATTGGAGAGATTTTGAGACTTGCATGCAAATGTTGAGCTAGAGAGGAAGTTGTTGTTTTCAGTGTATCTTGGTCGTCCAGAGGCAGAATTGAGAACTGAGACAAGCGTTGGAAAGCTAGGAGAGAGAGATTTCTCTTAACAAAGACCAAAAGTGTCTGTGTGCACATTTAGTCTAGTGTTTTTTGTGTGTAAAGGACCTCTTTCGATCAATCCTAATAAAGCAGATGCCCATCTCAAAAGTGAAACCGAAGACGTAGTCCATCAAGGAGGAACTCTGTAATCAATGTTTTATTTCTATCTTTGTTCTTACTGCAAATTCATGTTTAATTATGCTTGTTAAGTTCTTGATTAAGTCTTAAATCAATTGCTTTCCTTTAGTCTTCCACATTCACACTTAAAGTTATCAATGAATGCATTGTTGGAAAATAATCAATTCTACTTCAGTTTGGTTTATGATCAATATCAGATCATCTACATGCCTTGATTCTTAATGGATGGTCTGGGAATTGTACATTTAGTATACGACTTGATATAATTGTTGAAATTGTGTCACACTTTTGTCCAATACAAATACTTTTGTAGCATTTCCACTATCTTTTCCACACCAAAGTGTCTTACAATCTAATTGTAGTGAGCTTCTAAAATCAACATTGCATGCTCACCTTAAGGAACACTAATATGGCCCAAGCAACATAAAAACCCATTGTAAAGATGAAAGTAAATGATATTCATGTTTATGTTCAACATCTAGTAGGTGGTAGCAAAGTCAAGATTGCTCTCATAGAGTTGGGGCCACCCAAAGGGCTTAAGTTTGTAGGAGTGTAGCACCATTGTTAGTATTACAACTGGAGGTCGACTTAGAAAGTCAATGATGTGATTGACACTCCATGTTTTATATTTGATGTTGAGATGAAACAACTGCAAGTATGTGTACCAATTTTGATGGAAGTTGTTCTACAAATTTCCTTTTGTATGCATGAACTAGAGAGGCTTGTGATCAATGTGGATGATTGTCTCCTTCCCAAGAATGTAATGTTTCCTTGGTGATGTATGCTTGTACAATGGAATACATTTCCTTTTCATAGGTGGATTATTATGAACAACATCTAATAGTCGTAGGCCATTGGATGAACATACCGAGCAATAATTGCACCCACAATGTATTTTGAAGCACTTCTCTCAATCTCAAAGGGTTGTTGTAGATCATGTAAGAAAAGCACTGCAGATGAGCACAAGTGGTATTTCAGATCATCGAAAGCTTTATGTTACGATTGGCCTCACATAAATTTTGCTTTGGCACTAGACTTGGTCACTTGGGTGAGAGCCCATGCAATATGGGAGAATCGCAACACAGACTTGTGATAGAAGTTGGCAAGGCTTAGGAAACTCCAAAGTTCAATTAATGTCATTGGGGTTGGCTAGTCACGAATAACCAAAATCTTGGCCGGATTCATATGTGTACCATGCTCATCGACAACGAAGTTTAGGTATTAGACTTTGTTCATGCCAAAAGAGAATTTTTCCAAGTTAACATATAGTTCATACTCATGCAAATTGTGAAAAGCCTGCTGCAAATGTTCTCCCCAAAGAGAATTTTTCCAAATTAGTATATAGTTCATACTCATGCAAATTGTGAAGGCCCATTGAATAGGCTGCAAATGTTCTCCCCAAACTCTAGCGGAAGATAAAGATATCATCCTAATATACCATCACAAGAAAATTCATTAAAAACCGCAAGATATCATCCATCAACTTCATAAAAATTGTTAAGAGACCTCGTCAAACATAAAGTAGTTAGGCGTATTCTTCAAACCAAAGGGCATGAGTAAGCATTCAAAAAAAATTGTTAGGACTTGAACATGGTATTCCATGCATAAGTTTGCTCTATTGAAATCTGGTGGTAACTGAACTTTCTATTCTTAGAATTCTCAAATATTAGAAATTTGCAATATAGATGGCCTATCATCCCATCGAATCTCGGGCGGCCAAGAAAAAAATCACTTGTACGTGAGACGAAAGTTGTGGCGGCCGTGATGCCTTCTAAATCTGCAGACGTTGCAGACTCAACTCGGCAATGGTTTTCCGTTCTAGGTTGACAGGACCTCTGCCATGGCTGTCCCTGTTGTTTTGTTGTTATTGAAATTCCGCGGATCCAAGCCAAGGACGATACGGGGCCATGCTCATTTCGTCGCTTGCGTGCAGGCGAAAGTTAAAACATTTGCTACTCCCTGTAGCGTTCCTGACGTTGAAACCATTCGGGTGCAATCCGTGAAACGGAATTTCGTCTTCGTAGTTACAGTTGGGGAGGGCAGTAAGGCAGCAATAATAGGTTTTGTTTTTAAATCTGGTGTTGCAGGGCCCAGGGGATCAAATCTCAAACGTTTCGCTCAGTTTTCGATGCTTTTCTGTCCAGGATACGTTATCAGAATGTGCGTGTTTTTTAAGCGAAACCTGATTCGTCATGTGACCTGCTGCTCTCATCTGACATTCCTCTTAAGGTCGATGGAGCTTCGGAGGGTTTTAAAAATTTGTGGTTGTTTCCTTCTACTTGAGAGAAGCTGAGCGAGGAGTGAAAATTAAGAAATTCAATTATTTGCAACTTTTATGAATATTTTAAAATTTTATAGATATGAGTTAGGTTAATTGTAATATTTTAAAATTTTATAGATATGAGTTAGGTTAAATGTTTTATTTGGTTTTTGTTTTTTTATTTTGAATTTACTTACATTGTGAGTTTTTGGAATATTTTGAAATTTTAAGAATATGAGTCTGAGTAAACAATTAAGTCGGTTTAGGTTAATTAAATTTTAAAATATTCTACTAATTTCATTTAAAAATAGTTATTGTCCATATGGGGTAGTCCAAGTGGGAAGGGCCGTGGAAATGAAGTCTCACCGAACCGGAAGTTTTGGGTTCAAATCTTGGGCTACCCTTCCCTGTAGAAAGGTACATAATAGACATGTAAATCGGAGAGTCCCACCCCAGCTAACAAAAAATAAATTTAAAAATACTTATTATTCTAAAAATCCAAAATATGAATGAGGTTAATTATTTTAGTTTGTTCAAATATCCCCAAATTTACAATTCCTGTTAAAAGATGCTTGTTTAATTTCAACTCCATTATTCCTTTCATACATGATCGCCCCTCAACGTCAGTAGTGCCAGGCATGTCCAATCGTCCAAATAAATGAATAAAAATGTCAGAATGTCTGAAGTCTCTGTCATCGATTGCCTTTTGAACATCGTCGTCAAAATAAGTGTTCTTCCGATGTGCCCAGCTCAACCGGATAACCTTCAACTTCTTTCCAATGAGATTGACACAAGTGGGTTGTCATGCGTATTTACAAAAGAGTTATTTTGTCTAGCCTAATTCTTTCTTTTAGGTTAAAATCTAGTAGTTTTAAATATATATATATAGAATGTGGAGTGTTTGAAGCATTTTTATAGTGAAAATCAAAAAATTTTGTGACACTCAAAATTTTGAGTTTGATAGTTATAACCTAAATTTTTTAAAATTTATGCCTGTCAAAATTTCTGTGGAGTTGTTTTTAAAAAGATTTTTTTGGAAGTTTTTCAGGTAGGTTTTTCTGGTCAAAATCCAGCAACAATATATTGAAATCGCAAGTTTCATAGCTAATTTCTGCACCATCAAAGCATCTCAGGGGTTTTTCAGGGTGCTGAATCCAAATATGCAGTTAAAAACCATTTTAAATAATACAAATCAAGATTTAACCTCAACTTTTTCCGCCGGATTCCGTCACCGGAATCTCCGAAAAATCGCATTATAAACAAATCAAATTGTATTATTTTCCGGGCTAATTTGTGAGTTTTTTAGACTTTGCTTTTACAAAATTCAAATTGTTTTTCTTAGCATTAAATGACAACCAAGCAATATTTGGGGTGCTATTGACCCATTAATACACCTGCTGTATAGACCCAATAGTGTACTTAAATCCAACATGGGCACATATAGCCCCAGACATTAAACTAGATAATGTAATTAAATCCAACATGGACACATATAGCCTCACACATTAATTAATCAATAACACAATAAATAACAACCAATATTCACTATGTTATTGACCCATTAATACACTAGATTGTATAGACTCGCCATTAAATAATATACTTACTTAAATCCAACGTAAGCACATACAACACCACATATTAATCAATCAATAACACAATAAATATTAGTTGCCATATTAAATTAACTTCTACTCTCAATACTTGAAAAAACAATCTCAAATATCGTGATTCAATCACTACTCAAGGGAGGAAAATGGAAATATGATTTTGTAAAACTAAAAAACTAGGAAACTTATGCAAAATAACATATTTTTGGAGCTACTTGAATATAAGTGTGATTATAAATCAATCACAACGACATCTTAATAATTTCAAATTTCGTGATTCAATCACTATTCAGGTGAGAAGATGGGAATATAATTTTGTAAAACTAAAAAATTAGGAAACTTATGCAAAATAACATATTTTTGTAGCTACTTGAATATAACTCTGATTCTAAATCAACCACAACGACATCTATTAACAAATATTTTATATGTAAAAGTGGTTATTCAAATATTTTATTTTGTTTTTTTTAATTATCAAATTTTATATTAATTAACAAAAATATGGTTAAATTATTTTATATTAAAAAGGAATTTTGATAGTGTTTTCTCTGTTAGAGGTGCATATTGGGAGAGGTAGTCTTTTATTTAAAGCAATATTATTTTATTTTTTTTTAAATTAAGAGTGTGATGATACATAGCACAAACAAATTTTCTAAATTCATAAGCTTAGAATTGTTTTTGTTGTTGTCATTGAAAAGGGAGGGAGTTCGTAGGTTTTAAATTTTTGGAGATTCTAAGATTGTTATAAATTGGTTCAAGGATACTTCTCACATGCACACATTATATCCAATTATTGAATAGAACAATCTTTTAAAATAGTCTTTTGATCATATCATTTGCTACCATATTTATAGAAAAGTAAAAGAAGATGCTAACTCCTTATCTCACGAAGTCGTTTCTCAGAATATGGGAACTTAGAAAATATCCGAGTAGATAAATGGAAAAACATATGAATATTATCACCGCCCTTCAAAGTGGGCATACAAATGGATCCATAATGTTTTTTTCTTTTCCCTGAAAAACTCTTATCTATTAGCATGCACTGAACAGTCTATGCTAGTGATTCAAAGATATTTATATTTTGTTATATATCTATAGAGGACGCTTTTTGGTACACACTCTTAATGGTGTATGTAAAAAAGCTTAACATTCCTAGTCCTTCTGACATGACATGGCCAACTTGTTAGCAATTTTTGAGTGCATATTAGTGCACATTGAAAATCTAATTTTCATCTTTAATGAGAGATATAGTTATTGACTAAATTAGTTCATCTATATGAATTAAATGACTCATAGATACCCATAAACATCAAAACACTTACCTCAATATAAATTTCACATTGCAGAAAAAATAAAAATGAATTAAATTACAACTTTATTTTAAAATTATTAATATTAATTGAAGACAAAATTGATATAAATTGATATATATATTATATATATATAAACAAGATTCTTAATCATGGATATTCGATCCAACTTTACCATGTAGATTTTATTATGTAGATTCTTAATTTATAAATAGACTTTGTTACAATATCATGACTTACTAATACCACATGCCCAAAAAAATACAAGGACCAATACCATAGATTATTGATCCTAGATGCCCAAAAAATTACAAGGACCAATGCCATAAATTATTGATCCCATATGCCCAAAAAACCATAACTCATGTTAATATGACATTTGTTTAATTATTCAATTTAATTAAAGGAATTAAAAGGACATAACTATTTGAAGATAAATCTCAACCTTCAATTTATGAATATTACCATCCACCTAATAATTATGGATAATTAAATTAAAATTTTGGAAGCCACATTCCAAAATAAAACCATGTAATAATAAAAATTTCACTTTCATATATGACATCCATAACCATGTCTATTTCATAATATGCCTTTCATAATTTTAATTTAATTACATTAATTATTAGATGAATGGTAGAGATTTAACCTCCATGGAGTATACCAGAATATTCGTAGCATTCACATATCAAAGCTAAAGATTTATCTCTATGCATTTTTAATTCATTTATCTCAAAATAATTAATTAAATAAAATGTTATATCAACACATGTCATATTGGGCATGTGGTATTGATAATACATCATATTGAGAAGTGATATTGTAACAAATGCTATTTAATGTTATGAATTTTCATGGTAAAGTGGATGTGAATCTTCATGATTAAGAATATTGTTATGTTTTTTGAAAAATATATATGTTCAACTCATATATTAATGCTTGTATGATTATTAATAATAATAATCTGCGATGTATCATGGGATACATGTTTTGATGCTTATCATGGATTAATGCCCATTAACCTTTACTAACCATTTAATTCATATGATTGCACTAGTTTCAGGTGTATTTATATAAAATATTGAGATAAAGCTACTTTATTTAGTTAAATTGTTCGCTCTGTGTGAATTATAGATAATCAAATTGGCTCCATGTTCATGAAATTGCGCTTGTGAAGAAAAAGGTTTTGAAAGGGTGAATTTAGTTTCTGGCTTGGTGAATTTAATCTGCGGCTTCATGAATTGAATTGGCTCCATGACTTTGTGAATTTAATCTATGGTTCTACAACTTAGTGAATCTCATCTCAATATCTCTGCATCTTCTCTATATATTTGCAGTAGGGGTTAATTTGATATCTTACGGATCAATACTATTTGAGGCTCTATGTGAATTATATATCATCAAATTCACTCACTCTTTATGGATTTATAAATCAATACCCTCTGTAGCTAGGGTGAGTTATCAATGATGTAATCATTAGAACTTTGTGGTTTGGTTGAATATTATATGGTGAAGCTTCGCGGCCTTGGTGTATATTGAGTTAGTGAATGTTTTGATAGCTCTCTGACTTCTCTATATCTCAGCAATGGGGGCGAATTTGATATCTTTGTGGTTTCTTGGCGAATTTAATCTATGGTTCCTTACTTAGGCATAAGGTGATTTTTATTTTGCAAATACCCCACGGGCATAAGTTATTTTTACCTATTTTTATTTTCCCTTTTATTTTTATTTGTTGAAACTATCAGTACTTTTTCTCATATGTCTAAGCCTCCATCTAGCAAAGGGAGGCCAAGAAAAATCACCTTAGTGAGTCTTTATGATCATATTGATTCTTTAGAAAAGTGAAGAGAATAATGAGAAAGAGAACATAAACTAGAACTATATATAAAGCTTACAAAGCACAAACTTGAATTATCTACAATTATTATGGAACATGAGCTAGAAATATCCATAAGCCTTCATAACAACTACAAATCACTAGAGAATAAAATGGTAGCACTTGAGACTGAAATCGAAGGAGTGAATGATAGGGTGCCAGAAATAGAAAACAAAAACAATCAATGGTTGAAGAAAATCACACCTTCGGAGACAGGATTGAAGAGTTTAAAGGAAAACTAAGTAATAATTTGGCCTTAAGAAACATAGAGTATAAATTATATATCAAACCCATCAAAGATGAAATGAAAAAAATAATTTAACTAGATCATGAGCACCATAAAAAAGCCCTGAACCTTCTAACTATTAATATAAAATAGTAGAAAGATAAGGACATATTAAAAATATTAAAAGAACAATTGAAAACTAAGTCACAATTTCAAACAAGTTATCTCACAAAAGAGAAAAGGGTGGGAAAGATAGTTGAGCATAAACATTTATTGATTATTGTTAAGCTAAGTTGTAATGACCATAAATTATGTATACTTAGTGAATCTTCAAGCCTAAATGGGTCAAAAATATTTATAAATGAGGATCTTATTCCAGAATACCAAGTTGAGCTAAGGAAAGAGGTCCAAAAGGTAAAGAAGGCAAGAAAGTAAGGAAAAAGGAAAAACATTAGAAATAGGAAAGCTATTATTAGATAGATACCAAACTAAGAGTGATAAATAAGAATTGGGAACACTTGGGATCCTCTTCTAGAACTTCCAAGGTTTTCCTTGGCATAAAAGTCCTATGTTGAGTTAGATCGCAAGTGATATTGATCTTATTTTCCTAGTTGAAATTTAGGAGTGTCATGAATGTAAGGTCCCCCACATAGATATATTCATTCTTTGGTAAGCCTGGAACAATAAATCCTATAGATGTTTTGGTGGAATAACTTGTTATATAAATTATAATATTTATCCTCACATTTGGCTTCGTAAGATTGACCCCGTCAAATGGTACATTTAGATAAAAATTTATGACTTTAATGCCAATAGGATTTATCTCAAAAAAAATTATTTTTTATCCTATGAACGCATTCTCTTCTAAGAAAAAAAACTAGATAAGAATTGTCCCTTCAATACCTTAGAACATCATATTCATAGTCTAAGTAATGAAGGCAATATCCCTCTTGTTAGGAGACTTCAATGCTAGAGCCACTATAGTAACCATGTTGCTCTCCTAGGCAATAACTATAACCCTAATCCCCTTTGGATAGATGAGGAATGTGACTTAGCTAGTCGCTTCGAAAGATATTCTAAAGACGTAACCAAGAACTTCTTTGGTGCCAAGATAATAAAGCTCTGTAGTTCCCAAGACCTTATAATTTGTAATGGAATTAATAAATGGCTAACCTCCAACCATATGATTTGTATTATGAGGTTTAATAGTAGTTTGGTGGATTATGTGATATCTTATATCCATGTTCTTAATCATATTGTTAATTTTTGACCTCCTAAATGACCATGAGCCTGATTCTAACCATAAACCTCTAAAATTAACTCTAAACCTTGACATACACACTGGTCAAATGTAAGAGGATTGTGAGAGTCAAAGGCACATTCATTTTGATAGAAGTAAAATGGATCTCTTAAAGGATTTAGATTTATTAATGTATAATGATAGCATTGATCACCTTTACCATAATTTTATTATAACCCTTTCCATTTCTATTAACAAGTTTTCTACTTAGGTGTCTTATAAAAAGAGTAATAGAACTTCCAACCCTTTGTATAATAAAGATTGTAAAATTTCTAGGAAAGGGATTAGAGATTCTCCTAAAGAAACCATAAATCTTGAAAAAATAAATATGTACAAATCTCTGTTGGCGCCCATTTTTGTCCCAAAATTTTCTCTCTCTCACCCCTATTTTCACCATATTTTGCCTACGAAAGTACTCCTACTACCTACCCTATCACCTACATGACTACCTAAACCCCACTAGCACATGGCCAAGAGGTAAATTCATTTAACTAGCATTGGTTTTCTATTTATGGTTGAATTTAAGTGAATTGTTGAGTCATGTCCTCAATATGCTAACTATTTATTCATGGGTTTAGCTATGAAGCTTAGTGGCAGGATTAGCAGGTGCGCATGAATGGAAAGGATGCCTTGTTATCAGCATCATTCTCATCTTTAATATTCAAATAGCTTATCCTTGACCGAATTCGAGACAGTTTTTGCCATGTGTGGCCAAGTGGACTCCTTCCTCCTTTTGTTTTGACCATCGATGTATACACAACTCAGGGTGATTTGTGATGCCAAGCTTGATGATTCCAAGAACAAGATTTTTCTATGCCAAGCTTGGTGATTCCAATGTCGAAGATTCTCCAGATCAGGATCAACGCATATTACTCCCATGATAGAAGTCAGTTAATCTAGAAGGAAGCAATTTCTTCTAATAAAAGTTAAGACGATTTGGAGCAAATCAAGCAATGCTTAGATTAGCTTGTTTTTGTTGAATATTTCCATAGTTAGCTAAGTTGTTAAATTTACATTCAAGTAATCGCCTTTAAAGACCTATGTAATGCAATAGCAGTGATTACCAGTAGTAAGATACACTGTGATTTATGTAATTCGGTTTCCAAACTCTGTTATGAAGATATACATGAACATTTAAATTTTGAACCAGAGTGTTGTTATCATGGTTGATTACGAGTTATGTCTTTGATGTTTTGAATCCTTCTTTCATTACAATAACCTAGCTGGTTGCAGGTGTCGAAGGGCCCACAACCTCTGGAAATGAGCTTCATTACAATATAGGATACCTAGGTGTGTGAGTGTGATTTCATAGTCTAAATTCTGTTGCGTTATAGTTACAGATATTGTTGTATGATTTCATAATATGTGTGGTGTAGAATTTTCTCTACAAATCAGCTAGCTCACTGATATCATGTAGAAATTTCACCTGCAGATCCAACTGATATATGCAATGTACTAAAGCATAATACTAGATCTACATCTACCATAAACTTTGTGGAAGTTTAAATGAACATGAGAAACATCAAGCATGAACACATATAACTGATAAGAAGGAATCAATCACACATAACACAGAATATATCATTGGGGAAAGAACCAACATAAAACCCCAACACTTTATTATCAATCAAGTGGAAATCCTCAACAACATACAAAAAGAATCAGCTCAAAAGCGATCCTGCTCTCTCTGTACTCTGATGATGAAGCTCATGGACTACCTAGCCCTATATATAAGGGCTGCACCTCAGGTCCAATCTCCTATTTCCTTGTGTAGTTTTGATTGCGTTCCAATTGCAAAACACATGTAAATTGGCCTAATCATACTTGTTTTCAACCTCAGGTCCAATTACGCAATACTTGAGGACTCAAGTTCCTCCTGCATGAAAGGAATACTTACTAGAAATATCCTAGAAACTCATAGAACACTATCCCACCATTTGATCTCAACTGGGTCTCTGTTTGAACTGCCATGCATCAGTTATCCATGAGAGAATACTCAGTTATCTAAAAATAATAGTTGTCACATGCATGCAAGCATCAACAAACTATATCTCATTAATTTAACAACTTGTTAAATTAATCTAACTAGACTTGACTAAGTTAAACTAAGTCAACTGATCCTCCCATTATAGAACTCATCCTTAATTCCTCAACCAGTGGAGCAAATCAAGAACACATTCCCCAATTAGTGGAGAAATAATTGCATGTTCTCACAAAGACTTCAAGTTTTCTTTTCCTTAACTAATTAACTCATGGAGAATTAATTAATTAATATTCCAAATTGCTGGTAAGGCCAAATTTGAATTTACTTCCTATAGATAGACCAAGGACTGCTATAAATAGGAAGGGACACAGAAATGCTATTTTTAGAAGATTCTATTTTTAGTAGTTTCACCTCTCACCCAAGGTGGCCAAAATGCTCATTGGCCAAAGTGCTATTTTTAGCAGTTCTATTTTTAGCACTTCATAAATTTAGCATTTCCTGTTGCACACTTTTAAACACTCCCTCTCAACAAGAAAGGCTTCCTCTCGAACCCGATCCTGTAACTCTGGAATGTTCTGCATGTAACACATCTACCAAGTGTGGTTGCTCTAGCAACACTCGGAACAAAAAAACTCCCAACTGACCTCTCTGTTGGGCTAGAAACATACTCTAATTCTAAAGCTCTACCTGCTGCTGACAAGTGCTCCCTCTCTAACCTCTGCGCTACTGCAACATCTCCATGCATCTCGTACCATTGCACCCTTCTATGTGCTACCCTACACTGTGCAACACACTTGTGCCTCTCGCATTGCTACAGCTTGCATGCTCTACACTATCCTAGGATTCCCTACACTGTAGCTCTCTCTACTGCTCCATTCACATCTGTTACTACCCAATCAATCAGTTCCTGCTACTCCACATCAGGGCTCCTGTAGCAAGGTCTCCTCCAAGAGGTTGGGTACCTCAAGGATCTTACCCCTCCTCCTTGGGATGATCACTCTATGTCGCCTCGAAGGTATGGCTGCATGTGATCCCTCTGCCCACTTGGCTTGAAGTTTCCCCCTACTGGAGGTCTTTGCATGAGTAGATGTCTCTACTTGATCTTCTCTCAGCTTCTCCTACTATGTCTACTCCACAACCTCCTGAAGCTGCTGCACCAATCATGGCTCTTCCACAATCATTTGAGACTTCTTCTGGCACTGCATGTTGAGAGGTAATATACCCTCCCTCTCAACCACCAAGTCTCCATCAGTTGCCTTACTACTCAAGGCTTTGCATGCATCTTGAACCTTAAGAGGATACAGTTTCTTGACCCGTGAACCAATCTGCTTCACCTGTCTAGTGATGATGTGTCTAAGGAGAACCTTTCCCTTACTGAAGACTACATCATAGCCTCTGTCTTCTAGCATCGCGATTGAAGCCAAGTTTCTCTTCAGTCCTGGTATATACTTGACATCGGTTAAGGTAAGGTGAGCTCCATGCTCCCTCTGAAAAATAACTGTGCCCACACCTGAGACACTATACTTTTCATCATTACCCATCGCTATGAGTATCTGGAGATCTTTCTCCTCCAAAGTAGTGAACAAAATCTTGTCGTCGATCATGTGGAAATAAGCTCCACTGTATAGAAACCAACCACTTCCCACCATGGATGAAACCATGCATGCGAAGAGTGTGAAATCCAACTCAAACTGTGAAGCAAGTGCCTCACCTTCATATCCTTCCCCAGATCCCTTCTTGGATTTCCTTTGTGGACAATTTGTAGCATAATGGCCCTCCTCATGGCAACGAAAGCATCGCACTTTCAATTTTTCAACCTTCTTCCCACCATTGGAAGAACTGGATTTGAAAAGAGAAACCTTCTCCTTCCCCTTCTTTGCCTTACTTGCTAAGGCACAGTTCTCCTCATCCCCCATGGGCGAAGAACCATCTCTAGTGCTCCGTCTGATCTCCTCCTGCATCAAATCCGACCATAATCGTTCCCACTATGTTAGTTTCTCCCTTCCATTAACCAAATCTTGGTAGCTATGCCAGCTCTTAGGAAGGCCAAGGCATGCTAGAATCACCATATCATCATCAGTGGTCACGACCACTACACTTGCAAGCTCATCCCTTCATGTGATGAGCTTGGTCAGATAAATAGAGATCGTCTCATCCTTTTCATACTTGACCTTTCGAAGTTTGTCCTTCAGTGCCAACTTCCTCTTATCATTGCTATTCTGATATAAATATTTCAATGTTTTCCACGTTGCAGATGAAGTCTCCTTCCCATGGAGGCTCGAGACAATGTGATCTCGCACTCCCTCCAAGATAATTCTCCTAGCTCTAGCCACAACTTCTTCCATTTCGCCAGTTGAGTAGCATCAGTAGGCTTAGGGACTTCTTGATCAATGAAGTCCTTAAGACCGTTATCTTCCAATACTACCTCCATGTGATCCTTCCAAGCTATATAGTTTGAGCTGCTATCAAGAGCATACTCAAGCCTCAAACCATAGAATGCCATCAGTGAAACAGATGTGATAAGAACTTGAGATCTATATCTCGAATAATAAACTTTGAATTCCTTCTTGTATATTGTTCTTCCTTGATCACCTGTGCTCCGATACCATGTAGAATTTTCTCTACAAATCAGCTAGCTCACTAATATCATGTAGAAATTTCACCTGGAGATCCAACTGATATATGCAATGTACTAAAGCATAATACTAGATCTACATCTACCATAAACTTTGTGGAAGCTTAATTGAACATGAGCAACATCAAGCATGAACACATATAACTGATAAGAAGGAATCAATCAAACATAACAAAGAATATATCAATGGGGAAAGCACCAACATAAAACCCCAACACTGTATTATCAATAAAGTGGATATCCTCAACAACATACAAAAAGAATCAACTCAAAATCTATCTTGCTCTCTCTGTACTCTGATAATGAAGCTCATGGACTACCTAGCCCTATATATAAAGGCTGCACCTCAGGTCCAAGCTTCTATTTCCTTGCGCAGTTTTGATTGGGGTCCAATTACAAAAAACATGTAAATTGGCCTTATCATACCTGCTGTCAACCTCAGTTCCAATTACGCAATACTTGAGGACTCAAGTTCCTCCTGCATGCAAGGAATACTTACTAGAAATATCTTAGCAAATCACAAAACACTATCCACCATCTGATCTCAACTGGTTCTCTGTCTGAACTGCCATGCATCAATTATCCATGAGAGAATACTCAGTTATCTAAAAATAATAGTTGTCACAAGCATGCAAGCATCAACAAACTATATCTCATTAATTTAACAACTTGTTAAATTAATCTAACTAGACTTGACTAAGTTAAACTAAGTCAACTGATCCTCCCATTATAGAACTCATCCTTAATTCCTCAATCAATGGAGAAATCAAGGTCACATTCCAATAATTGCATGTTCTCACAAAGACTTCAAGTTTGCTTTTCCTTAACTAATTAACTCATGGAGAATTAATTTATTAATATTCCAAACTGCTGGTAAGACCAACTTCGAATTTACTTCCTATAGATAGACCAGGGACTGCTATAAATATGAAGGGACCCAGAAATGCTATTTTTAGAAGATGTTATTTTTAGCAGTTTCACCTCTCACCCAAGGTGGCCAAAATGCTCATTGGCCAAACTGCTATTTTTAGAAGTGCTACTTTTAGTAGTTCTATTTTTAGCACTTCCTAAATTTAGCATTTCTTGTTGCACACTTTTCAACACGTGGTTCATTGCATTACAGATAAAATGATTTAAGGATTGCTTTCCTGTGTTGAAGATCTCCGATTCATTTTATAGCCTGAGCTCATATCTTAACGCGGAGTCATACTCTGTTTCTTGTATTAGAGTCGAGCATATTTATATTCATAATTAGAGCATTCACGATATAGGAATATAACGATTTCTGAGTTTTGATGTATGGCATGGGTTTGAATATGAATCTTTTGTGTGCATTCGAGTGAAGAATTTATGGTTTGGAAGGTCTTTATTGTAATTGAAAATGAATTCATACTTGCTAGCAATAGGCATTGTGTTCTTCATTTCACAATTGGAATTGTGTGATTTATTTCAAGCATCATGATTGTTTAATTCAAGAAATGTGATTGATTCCAAGCATTATCATTTAATTCAAGCAATGTGATTTGATTTAAAGCATTTCATTCAGAGCATCAATTTGATTCATTGAATTATCACAGGAAAATTTAGATTTATTTCTGCATGATAGAATAAGTTTGATTTCCATTCCAGGTATAGTAGCATAGAGATTGATTTCATAACAATGTGAAAGAAATTCAATTTCTTTTATAAACTTGGATAATTTCGTTAAGATTTCATTTTCCTTGAGCACCAATAGATCGGTTCTAATTGATTTCAAAACCAGTCTTTGTAGCAGTGTGGTTTGAATGTATTTTATTTCTGAGCAAACAATAGCCTAGTTTGACAGTTCAGGATTTTATTCTGGTTTTCTTTTTCAAGTCGTAGCATTATATTATGATTTCTTAGAGATGAGGTTTTGATAATTTCTTGCCTCTACCTTTTAAATAATTAGAGTTTGAACTTCCTATTTTGAAAAGGTTTTATTTCAAGAATTGTGCTTAGATTGAATTTCATTAAGCCTTTTGTTTTAGTGGGTTTGTCTTTTGATTATAGAAATTTAGAATAAGAAACTGAAATATATTGAGTTAAATTTATTTCCTTTAGATTACTTATGTTAAAGCAAAGAATTATTTTGTGAGAGAGAGATGAGTGCTAGTTTACTTAATTGATAGAAGAGTGTTTTTTCCATTTTGTACTTAACGATCATTATCAAGGAAAATTACATACTCTAAACTTAACCTTGAGCCAAAAAAGTAGTACAACTTGTGTTTACGAGTCTTGGTTGACAATTGAATATTAGGAGGTTTATTCGCTAATTAAAACTCTCAACATTTTGGTGTTGTTGTTGGGGAATTGTATTTTAGTTCAGGTAAGATTATTATTACATAGTTTCAAGGGTATTGCAGGACAGTCAGAGGGCAGAGAGAGTACGCTAAGACATGAGTGAGATCCATGCATCCACTATAGGGGGATTGCTCCAAAGTGTGATCATTTTTTCTTATATTTGAACTTTTATTTCCTTTCCTTTACGCGTAGAAGTAGAAGTAGGCCTAGAGATACTAAAGGCAGATTTATTTCTAGTTCAAACTTTCCTAAAACTTTTGGTCCAACAACCACACCAATCACTAATCATATTAATTGGTATGCAGGAGTAAAGCAAGAAGAACGATGTGTTGAACACAAAGTGGCTTCGAAGAGGGAGATTCTGAATCAAGACGAGGAAACAATTGAAAATATTATTTGTGGGAGTACGGAAGGAATTGCATTGGAAGAACCAATCGAGATATAAGACCACACAGATCTAGAATCAACTAACATCAGGGACCACCCTTCAGTACCTATTGTTGGTTAGGTAATCATTAACAGACCCCTTCAAGAGTCTATAGTAGACATGGCCAACCAGGGAAGAAAGAACAGAAATAATGAAGAACACCAAGGGGAAGGAGAAGGCCAATGTTGTAACATATTCAGACGAAACAATGAGGAACGTCAGGGGGAAGGAGAAACCAACATAACAACCTATTCGGAGGGAACCATGATGGACCAAGGGGAGGAGTGGAAGAAGAAGAATAAAAAGAAACCATTTTTGGGTTTCTTATTCTTGATGTAACTAGGAATATCACTATGAAAAACATACCAATGGCATCTCTTCAGCTCTTTTATGGTAAGTCCTCTGAGGACCTAGATGCCTTCTTGTTAGAATTTGAACTTTTATGTAAGAGATATAATTATTACGAGGATGCACATAAGCTCAATCTATTCCCAGCCACCCTGAAAGATGCAACCCTTAGATGGTTTATGAGCCTAGGTGAGCACACCATAAACTCCTAGGATGATATGAAATCCGTATTTCTGAATAAATACCAAGACTTCTGCAAAAGTAGGGATGTGAACAATATTCTTAGGATGCAACATTTGGAAGAAAAATACCTAGAAAAATATCTTGAACGTTTCTTTTATAATTTCCATAAATCCCAAGGGGCACATCTAGATGAGAAGATTTTCAGAACTATATTTTTAAATGGGATGAGGGATGAATGTATCGAAACCTTAAATATTCTAAGTGGTGGGGATGTTTATAAAAAACCTTTTACTAAAGTGGCTAAATTATGTCTCACTTACTCACGAAGTCAGCCTAAAGTAGGCAAGAAGCTCTGTGACAATTCCTAAGATTATGTTCCAAGAAATCATAAATGTGTGCCTGACACTGTCACTAGAGTGGAATTAGGAAAATGATTGGAAAACTTCAAAATAGATATACTAAACACTATTGGTGACCAACTTGGCACAATAAAACTCAAAAATAAACAAGAAGATGAGAGGGATGCCATGGCAACCTTTTGTCCTAAATGTAGAAATAAGCATGCTAAGAGGGAGTGTCCCATTAGTATTATTGAGGTTTGTGGGATTTGTTCTTTAGAACATGCAACCGAGAATTTTCCATCTCTTCCTGGTTTACATACTATCTATAAGAGCAATGTTGAAACAAATGATTCTTCACAAACAAACAAGAAACCCTCTTTGAGAAGCCCACATCAAAACATGTTTCAAGATCCTAGTTTTCAAGGTTATGGTCAAAATCAACCTTGGATTTTCTAGCCTTCTTACCCTCCTTTGTTTAATCCTCAATCACAAAACACTCCTTGGAATCAATATTGGAGGGGAAATCCCTATGGAAACGCCTTTCAACCCCAAAACCAATCCTATCTTCCATACTCAAACATGTCTAATATGTCCTACGATCCAAACATTCAACCTTATCAGCAAGGGTACAACCCAAATCATTATCAACAATCCTTGTTGCCTCCTCCTCCTTTACACTAAATTTTACCTGCACCGTCCAACTCGTCATCCTCCCAGGCACCACCATCATTTAACCTGCCTCATCCTACTTTGTTGCCTACAGAACCCATAGCTAATTCCAACCATTAAAGCCTTATCTTGTACAAAATGTGGAAGTACAACCTTTTCCTACCTATATGATCACCATTGTCCCAATCAATGAGATTCAACTACGATATGGGAAAACAATCAATAAGGAAAAATCAGCTATCATTATTCACGAAGAGGCCCCTCAAGAACAAACTGAAAATCACCATCAACAAGAAAAAAAAGGAGAAGAACCAAATGAACCTCATTACCCGGAAAGATTACTTGTTAAGAAGGAAGAGATCCCAATCGAATATGATTTAGAATCAGAATTAAGGAATGTTTGTGTTAAAATTCCACTATTACAAGCCATTAGGGACATTCTTATCTATACTAAAATCATTAAATATCTTTGTATTAAGACCCCGGGTAGAAAAGGACATAAGAACCAAAATGTGAAATTCATGAGTGATTTTAGAGTTGGCAGATGAATCAATTATTAAACCCATGGAAAATCTAGAAGACATAGTAGTCACCATTGCTTCCTGGAAATATCCCATCGATTTCATTGTCATTTCTCCCAAAAAACCAAGACACCCTGTAGTCCTAGGACACCCATGGTTAGCTATTGTGGATGATGTGATAGGGTGTCAAAATGGAGAAATTGTCATTTCCAATGGTTCATACAACCAAACCTTGTTAATTTCCCCCTGCTCAAACTACTGTTGAAGTACCCTTATGGTTAGAGAATTATTATGGAGAGGAGGATTGTATGTTTCCTTTATTAACATTAGAACAATCTAGAGGACTCGAGGAACAATCAGAAGATCATATTTTGTAACAATTTGTATCTGATATTTCTTATATTGATTATCCTATTTATTTTACTGGTTATCGGCATGTTTTTAGTAATGAGTTTCAGGAAGCTTTTCATCCAGCTATATTTTCCTCATTCACAGCAATAGAGGACAACAATGAGCTCACTACAGTACTAGTTGAAATCACTAAAGGAAAAATTGTGTATATCGATAATGAACTAACTGAAGAAAAGAAATAGAAATTGTTGAGCATGGTTCAAGAACAATCCAGAGCTGTCTTCTGGGACTATTTGGACATGAAAGGTATACACCTAGATACATGCATCCACCACATCTACACCAATGAGGAGATGGGACCAATCTAGCAGCTGTAAAGATGCATGAACCCAACCTTGAAAGAAATTATAAAACATGAACTAAAAAAGTTATTGGTTGTAGACTTTATCTATCCTATTTCAGATAGCAGATGAGTGTCACCTTTGGTGGTGGTTCCAAAGAAGAATGGTAAGTGGTGCATATCTGTTGATTGTAGGGAATTAAACAAAGCTCTGTTACGAGATTACTTTCCACTACCATTTATTGATTAGGTACTTGACACACTCTCTGGTAAGAAGTATATCTCTTTTCTAGAAGGGCATAATGGGTATAACCATATTCAAATAGCCAGGAAGACCAAGAGAATACCACTTTCACTTGCCCTTGGGGTACCTATGCCTATCGAGTTCTTCCTTTCGGCCTCTGCAACACCCCAACTACCTTTAAGCGAGCCATCGTAACCATATTTTATGACTTGATCCATGACTATGTAGAAGTCTATATGGATGACTTCATAGTATATGGAGATGATTTTTCCCAAGCTCTAGAAAATATAGAAGAAGTGTTGATCCGATGTCAAGAAGCCCACTTAGCCCTTAGCATTAGTAAATGTAAAACTATGCAAAGTAAGGGGATAGTCTTGGGCCATCACATTTCATTTGAAGGAATCAAAGTTGATCCAACCAATAAAAAGGTAATCTTGCATATTTCAATTCCTAGTACACAAAAAGAGGTAAGAATCGTTTTGGGACATGCGGGTTAATATCTTCGACTTATTGAAAATTTTAAAAGGATTGCATCATCGTTATTTAAATTATTAACCAGGGACGTTGATTTTGTTTGGAATAATGATTTTCAACATCATTTTCAAGTATTAAAGGACAGGTTTTCCACCACTCCAGTATTGAGAGGACGAAATTGGTCCTTACCATCCACATTTGCACAGATGCTTCAGATACCGCACTTGGAGCAGTTTTAGGACAAAGAGAAGATCATTCTCCTTATGTTATTTAATTTGTTAGCAAGAATATTTCCCCTGTTGAACTGAACTATACAGTTACTGAAAATGAACTGTTATCAGTTTTTCATGCCATTAGAAAATTTAGACATTACATAACCGGTTATGAGACTTTTTTCCATATCGATCATTCCGCCAGTATATTTTTTATGAAAAATCTATCACCAATGGTAGTATTACTAGATGGTTGTTGTTGTTGCAAGAATTTAACATAACTGTGATTGGTATACCTGGGTGAGATAATTTGGCAGTTGACTTCTTGTCTTGAACGAATGTCATGCAGGGAACTGTACCAACACCAGTACTAGATGATTTCCCATATGAAGAATTGTTTGCTATATCTACCATTACTCCCAAGGTTTGCAGATGTTTCCAACTACCTGGTGTCAGGGAAGTTGCCTTAGAATCTGTCTACCATGGAAAAACAAAACATTATATAGTGTAGTGCCAACAACTCCTTGATTTAGGAAGACTTGTTCTACACCGGACCCAACTTGATCATGAGGAGATGTGTGCAAGAAAATGAGATATTTGATGTGTTGAAGGCTTGCCACTGTGACCCTTGTGGGGGGAACTTTGTAGAAACAAGGACCACATACAAAGTCCTTCATACTAGGTATTATTGGCCCTCACTTTTCAAATATGCCAAAAAGTTTGTATCTAGTTGTGACACTTACGAGATGATGGGGAGGCCAATTCCTTCTGATGAGATGCCCCTTCAAACACAAATATCAATAGAACCTTTCGAGAAGTTGGCATTAGACTACATGGGACCTATCTCCCCCATGTCAAAGAAGAAAAAGTACATTTTATTTTGGACCGTCTATGTTACAAAGTGGGTAGAAGCTAAGGATTTGTATGCTGCAACTAAAAAGGTAGTAGTGGAATTCCTTTTTGAATAAATTTTCACTAGATTTGGAGTACCCCGAGAGATTGTTATTGACTAGGCTACACAGTTCACATCAAAATTGGTCAAGGCTCTCATTGAAAAGTATCGAATCAAACATTAGAAATATACTCCTTACCACCCCCAAGCTAATGGGCAGGTGGAATCCACAAAAAAAGTGTTAGAATCCATCTTAACCAAGACCATTCAGTTACATCATAGGGATTTGGCTGACAAGTTGTTGGAGACATTATGGGATTACTGCATAACTTGGAGGAATGTGGCAGGGCACACCCTTTATGAGCTAGTTTATGGTAAATAGGTGCTATTGCCTATTGAATTCCAAGTGAAAACATTTGAGACTGCCACTCAACTCGGGATGAATCTTAATGAAGCCTAAGAACAAAGGTTACTGCAACATTAATTATCAATCCAGGGTAGGTCTTTTTGTTTTAATGGAGTTCGCATTGTCTGTGCCAATACACTCCAACCAAGCATAAGAAAGTGCGGGAAAACTGTAAAAGATGTCATTGATCTAGATTACTGAATCAATCATTTATGCAGATATAAAAATAATCCACAGAATTAAATCACAACTCGCAACTATTGAAATAAAGGCACACCACACCTATAGCTAACATCTATTCCAGCTGGTTACTATTCCTCTGTTGTTTAACTCTATGTAACTGCATAATATAAATAGAAACAACAAGGAATGCAATCCGTGATATGTGCAACAATGGTGAGAAACTATAAATAAATAAACTAAATTGAAATGGACACTACCTAATCACTGCAATCCCTGCCAAAGAGGAGGGCCCTTCCTCCTCAGCAGGGCACAGGAAGAACACAAAAAGTGATTAACGTATCAGTTGAAAAGCAATAACAACATCACAGTGCCAATTGATATTAAAATAAGTTCAGGAATTGTAGAAACAGAGTAACAATACTCTTCTATATGAACTTGTTTGATACATAAAAAGCCAAGTCTTTTATAACTATTACATCATGAAAATTAGAAAACAGAACAGCCATGAGAATCTTCGATTCTCATTATGATCCAAAAATAAATAAGTTGCAACCTACTACTAAATAAATATACATTAGTTACAACTACTTGAATCTTGTTTCCTAAAACATAAACAATCTACTGTTGACAGTTGTTATGTGGAATAGTACCCACATTTCCTGCTTCGGTGAAATAGTATTGAGCAAATGAAGGTTTGGGCTGACACAACATAACTGAAGATAGCACTGTTGGTGTAACGGTAGATCCACGTGAGGTGTAACAACACTCGATGTGTAATAGCGACCTGTAACAGCACCTCTATGTAGTAGCAACCCATAACAGCCCCGATGTGTAGCAACAACTTGTAACAATAGCCACCTGTAACAACACCTAGTATGTAGCAGCGATATGTAACAGCACTCAGGGTGTAACAACAAACTGTTCTACCCTTTCTTGCAGTTAAGTCTTGTTCCCTGTCTGCTTAAGTGAGCTAACACTTGAAAAAGATAAACTTCCTAGCATGCTCCTTCAATGCTCGTCCAGTTATCCTCAAAAAGAAATAAAGCCTCGCATTTATTCGGTAAAATACAGTAAAGTAACATGAGAGTAAAATGGATTAAAAAGGTACGTCACATAAGGGCACAAATCTTAAGGAAATAAAGGTAAAAACAAGGGAAATCAGGTGCGGAAAATGGGTGAAAAGCCACATCGAACATATCCCCCCGATTGAAGCCATACATGTCCCCATGCAGAATCTCAGACTCTTCTACTATGCCCTCGATGGAAATCTGTAAAATTGTATGCAGCAGCGATGCCATTGCTTGGAGCTCTGAATCCTTGATTAGCCATTAACTCACATGGGCAGGATTATTCTTCGTAATCACATAACTGATAATCGGGTTGATATTCCTCCAATGGCAACCAGATTAGAGGGAATCTGAACCTAAGGCCAATCCAGAATGCCCCCAGTGTTAGCACAATCTGGGCATATTACGGCACCCGTGAAACAGCAACCACAAATTTCTTATACTCAAAGTGGTCCCCTACCTGCATTTCTGCACTACAAGCCTACGTACACTTGAGACACCCAACTAGCGCTTGGCTTCTCATTGCTACTTTAGGCTCGTTAAAACTATAGAGTAGTAGTAGTTAGGGATTTTTTGAGCAAAGAATTATTCTTTTCCAGGTTCAACAGAATATTTATGGAAAATAAGCCCCCCTAGAGCCTTCTTTTTGGTCATTTCAAGCTCTCTAAATGTGAAATGTCTCATGAAGTGATCATCCTCGGCTTGGTTAAAAATCCATGGGATGGTGAGCAGGTTTACTTATGATTTGAAGGCAACATTCAACAAACTACATGACATTATGCAAGGAGAAGTTTCCATATTCTGTACTCTAAATTTTATGTACCTAACAACTTTCTTTACTTTACTGTGTAAAATCAATTTCTTCCATTACAAGTGTATTTCAAGAACAACAATTGCAGAGCATACTTGGTGTCTAAGCTTCATTCCCACAAGAATTATGTTATGATCAATATCATGTTGGTATAGTTAGACAGAGCTGGATAATATTTCAAGCCCAACACCCTATATCATTATAAGTTAGTCAAGTTATGTGCTTATGATTTACTTAGATTTGATTATGAATGGTTAAAATATATGCTAAGTGACATGCACCCTCTGTGTTTTCCTAACTATTCCTTTCCTCTGATTCATAACCATAGCCCTTACACTCCTCTTCCTATCATTATGAATCCCTCGCTATCATCATTTCCTAAATAACCCTGCTAATCCTATTTGGTTCGTGTAAACCTCCCTGTCACCCTCATAATTATGAATATTCCCCCACTCAAATCGCATCCGAACCATGGCCATAATCACACCTTCAGCATTGTCCTTACCCCGACGTTGTGGTAATCATTCCCATGGAGGCACAATAGGGGTGGAATCATCGATACATTGGGGCAGTTCTCATCAAAATCAAGGTGAACATTTTGTTTATCAATTATAAGGGAGTCCAACTCTTATCTCATTTGTTGCAAGACGAGTTGAAATCTTCAGTTGGATTTGAAAATTGTGGTTTATATAGACATGGGGGGCGACCTCCATGAATCTAACTTAGGCCAATTCTCCTGTAGTCTTGAATATCAAAAATGTAAAGGAATTATGGAAGAACGGTGATGGTTTCCATTATTACGCAAATTTCAAGAATACAATGATAAAGTAGCCTTAGCATTCGCACAAAACTTTGATGGAGAGCATGTTAAGATTGGTAATTTTAATTTTAAAGTTACAAAGGAGTCGCTTAGCCACACCATATGGTTACCCTATGTGGGCGAACCATTTTTCAAGGGTGGGCAATTAAATATTCCAAATTGTGCCACATTTCTCAAGTTGTCTTATCAGTTGATCAGTTGGATGAAAGGCGTTCTATGGAGTTGTATAAAAAATAAGTGGCAACCTTTGATCACTATGTTGTAGTGGTTTGTTACTTGCGAAGGGAGGTATGCTATAGTGTTTTTATATCATGTTCACTTTCTATCACATTTCGCTAAGGATAGTAAGATCAATATTCCACATTTCTTTAGGTTAAGTTTGCATAAAATGTCTAGAGGAGTGCAATCAGAGAGAAAGAACCCTGAAATGACCCTATATCACCACAACCTTATTAAAATGGTGGTTGTCGTTGAGCTTACAAAGTGTCGGAAGTACTAGGAAGACTTCCTGGTTGAGAATTTTCCTGATGAAGAAACTTAGTTTAAGGGTCGGAAACAGTTGGTGGGACAATCACTCAAACATAAAAGAGAAACCTTCTCACAGCATCCCCAGATGAAACCTACCCCTATAGGTAGCCCTGCCTCTCCTATTGTTGAAACCTCTCAAGAATCGACACCTTTTTCTAACGCTATGGAAGATGGTGTGTCTTCAAAAACTGGGAAGATAAATAAGCAAAAGAACAAGTGGAGTAGGGATAATCAAGACCAATCTGAGCCATGTAACATTGTTGGGATGTTGGGATGGGATCCCCTCGGTCAATTTTGTTGTTAAAATAACCCAAGTTTTGATATATTTTTGTAAGTAATGTAAAGTATATGAGATTTATGGATGTGGAGCGTGTAGGTGTTTAGGAGTCAAAGGGGTTTTAGCCCCTTGTTTATGTAAGGTTTGAGCCAATTTTGAGATCCACCCATTGTATTAATAAGGCTATAAATAGGTGTGTCTTAGAGGTCTATGTGGATAATGGATGGAGTCTTAGAAGTGATAGCATAGAGAAGTGGGTCATATAGGAAAGAAAGGTTATGCAGCTGAGTGCGCAGAGAGCTAGGTAGAGTCTGGAGCTAAGTGCGCGGACCCCTGAAATTGAGTGTGTAGGGTAGTTTTGAGTCTGTAAACCTAAACTGAATATTAGTAAAGAAGATTACTGAAGAATTCCCATGTATATTTGTTTATCTCTGCTTACTTTTGTTTACAATATATGTTGTTGATGAATAATGTGTTTATGAAATAATGATCAAATGATGAGCGATTCTCTTCAATAATTCTTAATAGATGTACATAATACATGTTAAGTACTTTCACGAAGATTGTGATGAATTTTGTCATGTTTACTAAGTAACTTAAGTAGATTCGCGTGAACACTAATTTAGGGCTGTCCTTTGATGCGCGTAAGTGGATAAATCAACTGTTAAGGGTCCGCAAAGGCTGATCGTAGACCTTTGCGAAGGTCTGAAGGCTATTTTGACAGAGTTGTAGTACCGAGCCCTAAGGGATTATTGATCTGTGCAAAGGCATATCTGACATGCTAAAAGACATCACACTTATCTTTAGATGCAGAAACATGGTTCTTGCATCCCCCCATATTGCTTCGGGTTAGACTGCATCCTGTGCTATGCAGGTTGTTGCCGAAAGGGATAGTAGTGTAGGGATTTGTTGGTTGGCACAATTAAATCTGAACCTAGGTAAAGACCCCCTAAGCTAACAAATGGTTTTGTTGCCGGAACCGAGATCTTCTTGAAAGAGATGTGTGATGTCGCATCACTCAAATCTGACCAAGAAAGAAATTGAAAAGTGGCTGGATAGAAAAATTCATGAATTCGCGGCGCATGAAAATAGGAATCTGCAGCTATCAAAGGAGTAGTGTTTGGACAGATATTTGTATATGGAGATACATGAAATTTTCTTCTGCACCTTCCCGATTGAATTATATGAGTGGCTAGCTAAGTTGTTAGACGGTCAAGGGAGGTGGAAGCTTGAGGGTCTAATAGTGTGGTGATCCAGGTGGATATTGGTGGGCACCTGCCAAGTCCACCTGGACCCCCACCATTGTCTTTCTCAGCATTTTCAGTTTCCTTAACTGTAGCACAACTTACTATTTTTAGCAGTTTTTCGGGTCCTGAACTTCCGGAGCCGTTTTGAGGCCCTAAACGACATTTTTTGGGGAATCCGGGGGCAACATGGGTACATGCAATGGACCGATGTTTCCCGTTCCAACAAAGATAATGCTCGAATAGATATTTCTAATGAGCTATTGTACGCGTCAAACGGAGATCATATGCTTAAGTTACGACCCCGGGAAGTTGATGTACCAACTTACCCCCAAACGGGGCCCACA
>APFE030736341.1:0-18340 GCA_000404065.3 Pinus taeda | reverse complement strand
TAATTTTTTTTTATGTAATATGAATATTAATTTTTTTATTTAGTATGGGCATTAAAACATTTCACTTATAGACTATGCGGCTTACATTAAAATTTTATATTTTATTTAAGTGATTAATATATTTTCAAATACACATTAATATTACTTAAGATACTACTTAAGATTTTACAATGGGATATTTTACTTGATCAAAATTGAATATTTTTCTAAGATAATTCAAATGTTTAAAACTATTTTAATGGTAAAAAAATTCATTTTTCAAAAGATTTGTATAATATATACATATATGTATAGTTGACATTAAATATTTTATTTAATATGGATATTAAAATATTTTATCTAATATGGGAATTAAAACATTTCATTTATAGACTATTTTGCTTATATTAAAATTTTATATTTTATTTAAGTTGTTAATATATTTTCAAATACATATTAATATCAACTTTTGGAAACCTCTGTCCTTATATCTTGCAAGTTATTTCAACAAGTAAAGTTGCCAAAATTTTGAGCAATACAAAGAACAAAAAATAAGGAATGTCATAATTTTTGGAGAAAGGAAAGATTTTTATTACAGAGATTCATATTGATTTTTTAACAAGTGGATAGTAGATGCTAACGCACAACTTTTGTGGGTTGAACGTGGACCATCATTCCCATCATCTTCAAGCATAGATAATTCAGTTGAAGACTCGCTTCTTTTATAGAGGATTTGAACTTGGCTTTGGAGGAATCAGACTATGGGGTTCCGAGAATGCTAGTAAGTCTTATCCCTCATAATAAATTCATTTCTTTCATTAATTTCCCTTCCATGTGATTTTATTTGTTGGGAATTTGTATATTCTTTATAAGATAGGAACCACTTCCAAGTTTCATTAATGACTAGACAGTAATATCAAGATAAATTTCAAAATTAGAATCTAAGTAATAGAGCCTCTTCCACATGCAGGCTTATATCAAATTCATTCTCTATGCTAAAGCCTCTTGCAGTAGGGGCGCACACACACTCTTTCTGTATGTATGTATGCGCTAGACATTAGCACTAAATTTCACCTATGCGTTAGGCTGTTGGTCTAAGCTAATGCAAATGGGAAAATAAACCATTTTCATGAATCCTTCATTGAAACAGTTGTCTCTAGGTCTATCTTTTGCATTTTTGGGGCGGGTTTCTTCTTCTTGGGATTCCTTTGCATACTTATCAACCTTTGAATCTTGCATTGAATTTCACTCCCTGGTGGAGGTAGTGGTCATTGCTTTGGGCAGCAATGTTGTCAACAAAGTTGAAAATTTCAATAGAGCTTTGAGCATGATGGGAAAGTTGGTGTCTATATTACAAAGCACGCAAACTTATACGAGACCGCACTTGCATATGTAACTGATCAACCTTGCTTCCTTAACTCTGCAATAAGGCAATCACAAAACTTAGTCTGCATGCTTTGTTGGCAGTTCTGAGAGAAATTAAAAATGGATTAGGTCGGACTGAGGGCATAAGATATGGGCCTCAGCTTATTGATTTGGATATTTTATTCTATGGAAAGCTCAAGGTTTCATCGAATACCCATCAAAATTTGTGGGAGCGACCCTTTGTTCCTGCTCCGCTTGTAGACCTTCTTGGATTGGTAGCTAACAATGGCATTGTTTCCTTTTGGCACGCCTTGTCGGGAAGAAATGACAGCATATTTGAGGCATGGGAGAAACTTGGAGGGGAAGACCTTATGGGATGAGAGGGAATGAAGAGATTTTTTCCCATTGTAAATGAGTTATTGGATTTGTCGAGAAAAACTCATGTCATGGGTGTTTTAAATTTAACACCAGATATTTTTAGTGATGGAGGATGGTACGTGTCTGTAGAGAATGCAGTTGATCAGGTTAGATGGATAATATCTGAAGGAGTGGATATGATTGACATTGGAGCACAGTTAACCAGGCCAACAACATTAAGCATTTCAACAGAGGAGGAATTTTCTTGGCTTTTGCCAGTTTTAGAAGCAATGGTGCAGATTCCTAAAGCTGAAGGTAAAATCCTATCCGTAGATACTTTCGATGCTAAAGTTGCATCGAAGGCAGTAAGAAATGGAGCTCATGTTGTGAATGATATGTCTGGAGATCGTTTGGATCCCAACATGTTTTCTACAGTTGCAAATCTTGTTGTCCCTTATATCTTAATGCATATGAGGGGGAAATCGTCAACAATACAAAACAATGAAAATACAACCTATGGGGATATATGTAAAGAAGTTGCTAATGAGTTATGGTTATAGATAAAGAATGCAGAATCATTTGGTATACCTACATGGAGAATTAAAACAGACCCTGGTATTGGTTTCTCTAAGAGGCTTGAGCAGAACTTGGAACTTATTAGGGGTCTATCAGCTATTCGACATGGACTTGCAGCCCACATTGTGGCTGCTTCTCATGGGAATATTTTAATTAGACCCTCTAGAAAAAGTTTTTTAGGAAAAATATTACTACTCCCTACATTAGCAAGGAGAGCCAACATATTTGTCTTCAATCCTATTTCAAGAGGCTCTACATCTTTTTTGAAAATGCCAACCTTGCTTGAACTCTAAACTGTCAATCCTGATCTGAAACCTGTGAATTCACCCAATTTCTTTGAAGTTTCATGGCATTTTCATTCCATGAAAGGAGATGCTCATCAATCTTATGGCATCCAAAATTCTTCTACCAGCCTGTTTGACCATCCAGCCAGCTGTCTCCAAAGATAAACCCTTTCCAAAGATAAAAGCATTCAAGTGTTTGTTGGTTATAGTCTTGAAATTGTCATAGCTCTGATTTAATTTTGAATTTGAAATTTATGACGTTGTGTCTCATATCACCATCTGTTTCACATGATTAATGTTTAATCTATTCTAAAGAGTCTTTTGCAATATTGAGTTGTTTTGTCATTTTATGATCGATGAAGGCCTTAAAATGTTATTGAAATTGTCATGTGTTATCCTTTCCTTAAAGAACATCTTTTGAACTCGTCAATACTGCTTGTCCAAAAGTGCTGAATGAGGAAAGAATTTGGCAAAGTTCGAGTGCCTTTGCACAACAATATATTTTAATTTGACATACCCTGGAAGTCTAATTGATAGAATCTGGGGCACGTTTCTAGATATGTTCCAAACTAGATTTTATTTTGTTTAAGATTTTGTCTTTGGATGTTTGGTACTTGCCATTCATAGTTATTGAATTACTGATATCCTAAGTATTCAATAGCAACTGAATAGCACTTGAATGGAAAGATTTAGGTAACTAATCATATTTGCATGTTTCGAGACAAATTCAAAGGATATTTGGGGTTTCTAATTCATCTGAAATTGTGCATTGCTAAATATATTAATATTTGGAATTATTGTTGGTACTTTCCATTCTTATTCTTTGAAATTGTCATATCCTAAAAATTTAAGAGCGACTGGATACCGCTCATAGTTTTAAAAACTCGAATCGGGTTTTGAAAATTTCACCTATCTAACCAAGATTTGAACTGCAACCTGAAGGGTTTTTCTACCGGTTTGAACGGTTTCTAGTTTAGACTAGATGATTTTTAAAACTATGACACTGCTTGAATAGGAAAGTTCAGTGATCAATCATATTTGCATGCTTGGAGGCATATTGTGAGGGAATTTTTGGATTTTCAATGTGTCTAAAACTGTGGATTTCTAAACATAATTTAATTTATTTCAAAACTCCACATGTTAAACTCTAAAAGGTTAATATGATGAACTGTGGAAATTTGCATTCTCAAATATTTGAAATTGTTGTTCATAAGTAGATAAACATTTTTCTTGCAAAGCACTAAGCATTACTTTTAAACTATAGATATGTTGTGGGGTAATGCATCGCTATTATCATCATCTACTGTTCATAATTAATCAGAGGGATATACACACCATATGTATGCAGTTTGCTCCACTTATAGATATAAGACTCAAAGTGGAGCAAACTGCACACATATGGCATGTATATCCCTTTGATTAGTTATGAATAGTAGATGATGATAACAATAATGCATTGCCCCACAACATATCTATAATTTATGGAAGGATATTACCTAGGAGATGCTCCTAGATAATGCATTCTCTTGCTCATGAGTCATTGTTAAATATTTTCTCCAATTTTGGGATTGGTTTTGTAGGTTCTTAAATTTTTTGATATGGTAGGTGGTGAAACATTCGATCCATCATTTTTTGGGTATGCATATGGAGTTGTATAGTAGCACATTGTTGATGATGATGCATTCTAATCAAAGGAGGTAAGCGTTCAAGATCCAAGCCTCAATTACATATTATGACTATAGACACATTAACTATTCTTGCAAAGATAAGATAGATCTATGTATTCTCTTCTCTTTGTTTTCAATAGCAGAAGAAGAGAGACTTGTCAAGGAGGCAGGGGAAGCCCTATATTGGATTTCACACCATAATAAAGACAACGGTCAGCAAATGATGAACATTAGGCTAGGTCACAATCATTCAAATTTGATTGAGTGGTAGCCTTAATGCTTTGTGTGGTTTTGGTGTTGCTTAGAAAGTCACGATATAAGAAGGAAATTAAGCAATCAAGAAAGCTAGTGACAGAATCTACTTCGACCGACATATCATCATAATTACTTGTCAATGGAAAGAGTGTATCTCAAGCAATGAAACTGGGTTCACTTCATCTTCCACAGTACCACTCATTTGCTTTAGAGGATATAGAAGAAGCAACAAACAACTTTGATGTGCTCTTATAGGTGAAGGCTCCAAGATTTGTCAGAGTTTTAATTGAATATTATGAATTTGGTTACAAAATCGTCTTGTTTTCTTCAGAGTACTAGTTTTTGGCAACCTTTGTCGTTATATCTTGCAAGTTATTTCAACAAGTTAAGTTGCCAAAATTTTGAGCAATACAAAGAACAGAAAACAAGGAATGTCAAGTGCCCGAAGAAAGCATAATTTTTGGAGAAAGGAAAGATTTTTAATACAGATATTCAGATTGATAAATTAAATTATGGATATTGGGGGCATAGTGGATGCAATGGGTTTGGCATCTAAAGCTATGGAAACTTGCAATGAAATTGCGTTCACTTCGTCTTCCACAGTACCACTCATTTTCTTTAGAGGAGATAGAAGAAGCAACAAACAACTTTGATGTGTTCTTATGGGTGAAGGCTCCAAGATTTGTCAGAGTTTCAATTGAATATTATGAATTTTGGTCACAAAATCGTCTTGTTTTCTTCAGAGTACTAGTTTTTGGCAACCTCTGTCCTTATATCTTGCAAGTTATTTCAACAAGTAAAGTTGCCAAAATTATGAGCAATACAAAGAACAAAAAACAAGGAATGTCAAGTGCCCGAGAAAAGCATAATTTTTGGAGAAAGGAAAGATTTTTAATACAAAGATTCAGATTGATAAATTAAATTATGGATATTGGGGGCGCAGTGGATGCGATGGGTTTGGAATCTAAAGCTATGGAAACTTGGGTGTTTTTTTAACAAGCTGACAGTAGATGCTAACGAAAAACCTGTGTGGGTCGAAAGTGGGCCATTATTCCCATCATCTTCAAGCATAGATAATTCAGATGAAGACTCAAATAGAAATGTGCGTTTAAGAACTCAAATTCCATCAGCATATGTTATTGTACTTTGCAACAGAGGATGGATCACTTTTAGAGCTCTCGGAATTGCATCATCTTAAGTGGATAAACCATTGTCGACATCATGGTGATGTTGCATATTGCTACTATTGGGACCTTGCGATCATAGGTAACATGCATTGTGAGTACAATTGGAGAGTTGTATGGATTTGACATGAAGTCAAGGCCATCATGGAAGAAACATATTTAGGGTAAACCATGAACATAAAATATTTCTCTGGTACCATCTAGAGGTTGTACTTTGCATAGTTTGGTTGGAGAAAGTTCAGGGTCACTTTTCTCCTTAGCAAGGATGTTAGAGAGATAGTTATTCCAAAGAAAGTGGAAGTGATTTATGCATATGACACCCAATGATGTTTCTTTTAGTGTTTTGGGGCCTACTTTTATAAATGAAACATTTGGTGCAAAGACATTCTCAATACTTTTGACCACCAAAACATGGTCAACATATGAGTGCCAACTTACAAAATTATCAAGCGGAGTAAGGGGAGAAGGAATATCGGAGAAATGGATAAATAATGGATATCCATAAGATGCTAAAGTTGCAAGATCTATTCCTAGAGTGTTGCTTCAAGCTAGAAAGCCCTTATTTTTGCTTTGGAGATGGTCAACTAGGGGAGCTTCATTTATCAGGTATTTTTGGGGAATATGTTGGTTTGTATATGCATAACATTCTTTGAAGAAAAGCATTAGCTAGCTATGAATGGTTGATAATTGATGCACCTGAAAGTGAAGAAGGGAATGCAGGTTATTGCACAGAAGCTCATGGACCCTCAAGCTATATTGAAGGAGTCAGGGATGCACTAGATCAAGATTATGCAACTGATTCTGGTAGTTTACCAAAAATAAGAAGAAGAGGACATAAATATCAGAACTCTAGTAATGGTTACAAAACACAAAATCATGATTTACAGTCTGAAACCAATGCAAAATTCCTAACAATTAACAATATTGGCATGCTTTTCTGCATTCATGCAATGCAGCTAGAATATGGATGTGAAGGAAATTTTTACATTTATTCTGAATTTGTTGCTCCACTAGATTTTTCCAAATGTGTGATTTTGTTTTTGAGTAATGGATTGATGGAAAGCTTGAGTTTATGGTGCATACATATGGCATGTATATCCCTTTGATTAGTAATGAACAATAGATGATGATAATAGAAATTCATTGCCCCACATAGTATCTCTAGTTTATGGAAGGATATTACCTAGGAGATGCTCCTAGATAATGCATTCTCTTGCTCACGAGTTTTGTAAGTTCTTAAATTTTCTGATATGGTAGGTGGTGAAACATTCGATCCATCATTTTTTGGGTATGCATATGGAGATGTAGAGGAGCACGTTGTTTATGATGATGCATTATGATAAAAGGAGGTAAGCGTTCAAGAGTGGTTGGTAAAATTGGTTATATTGTCTCCTAGGTATTGCATTCTCTTACCCTGCAGTGAGTATCTCTCCAATTTCTAGATTGATTTTGTAGGTTCTTACACTTGCTAATATGTAATGGGGTGAAACATTTGATCCATCATTCCTTGGATATGGAGGTGAGGTTAAAGAGGAGCACATTATTGATTGATGTCATTTTGATCAATAGATCACATAGTTCTAGAGTATTAAAACTGGTTAATGTTGTAAATTTTTTATGGAAAGAATAGTTATCTTCTTGGGTTGTGCATCATTACTGGTGTTGTGCTAAAAATAAATTTTAAAAATAGTGATGACTATATTCAATTAGGTAGTTTGGAATTGCCTAACATCACTGGTCACATGTGCGATAAATTAGGTTTCCATAATATTATGATGTGTGCTAATGATTACATGTTGGATAAGATGGAATGCTCTATGCACAACGCCTTTATCCACTATGATAAGGACAATGAAATCTAACGTAGGAATCTGAGCTTTTATAGAGTTTTTCTTTATTGGCTTGATTAAATTATTATCATATTAAATATTGATTTCTTCCTTTATCTACAATTCCATTATTTAGCTGATATGCTTGCTTTCTTGATAGATAATTGCTAATGGTGGTGTTGTTGAAGCAACTTATGAGTGCATAGAGAACTTGGTAACTGTATAGGTTCTAGGGGAATCTCTTTTGATCACACCAATTTGAGTTCGTAGTCCTTGACTCTGAATGGTACTTTTGTAATTTTTTAGTTTTTGGATTTATAATCTCAATTTTGTTCAATATTTATCCACCTCTATTTTGTTTTTGAAATGCATATTTTTGTTGGGAATGATGTCTTCTTGACATGTTGTTGTTGGTAGTTCTGTTAATGTAACTTTATCACTATACTTGGAGAACTTGGAAACCACTTTAGATTCTAGGGAATCACTTGCTATTATAGAGTTTGAAGAATCTTTTTTGATCATTTCAAAGGTGTATGCATAAATACTTATCCTGCAGAGTATTGGAATGTAGATTCTTGCTGTGAATGTTGCAAAAGATGCCTTTATTAATTCTTATTTTCAATGACCATTTACATTTATGCCTTACGACATTTCTTTTGCAACATCTGGTGCAAATTGTAGTTTTATCCCTTTATATGATAATTTATCATATTATTGGAGGGTTGGAGGTTGGCCTATGCACGATGGAAGACTTATCGATGGCATTTGAAATCCAAAGTTTGAGCTATTAGGGTCAAAGATATGTGGTGCACAAGATTTTGTAACGAGTATTAAATCTCATGTACCATATTACGAGATTCACTACCACTCCACCCTCCATGTTGTAGCAATGATAACATATAAATATTAGAATGGCTAAATTTTATGAAATTAATATTATGTTTATCTTTTTTTAGTGTGGTTAACTTTTATTAACAATTTATGAAGCTAAATGCATTTATTATGCATGTAATAGTTATGCCTATAATCATATTTTACAACTATGATGCATTAATTTGCCAATTATATTTCAAATGGAAACGCTACCAAGTGTAACGTCACATTAATGATAATACAAGATATGTTTAATGATTTCTCATTAATCACTGTATTTATTTTGAAGTGTATATCATCAAGTCATTCCTCCATCAATGAAACTAAACAATCGACAAAGGAAAAATAACTAACAAACTATCCCCTCTAATCAAAAGACACAAACTTGAATGTAAAAGAAGGGAAACATTTCTCCCCTTGTGAAGGGTTACTAAACATTGACATGGAGGTTTTAGAATGGTGCCATGTGGAGTTTTAGGTGGATATGTGGTGGACCGAGTCACATGACATATCAACATTTTGCTATATCATCAAGCTAAGTTTCAGAGAGAGAATGAAAATAACTAGAATCTTGGAAAAGTCTTAACTTTTAATATGGAGGTTGAAACTAAACAAAATTTATATTATTGGAAAGCTATCATAGAGGAAAAGATAATGGAAAGGTCAAAATAGAAAAGAATAAAAAAAAATCACTCAAGAGAATGAAAGAAAATGCAATCAAAATTGATATTCACAAAAATTATTTGGGGGTGCCTTTATTTTATCACAAATTAAGGAGAGTTTTTCAGGCTTGAATATTTCCCAACACATTAGGATGAAGAAATTATCTTTGGTGCTTATGTAATGGGAATATAAAATGATAAGCTTCACAACATTCTCTAACATCGCACCAATTTTCCTTGGGTTCCATATAAGTTGAATAGTATAAGTTTTAAGGTTGTGAGTACTTGATATCTATCTAGTCTTAAAGAAATGAACCACATCATAGGAAAATGTTATTTTATACTTTCCTCATTCTATTGGACAAAAGAGATAGGGCTAGGAAGTTTTGTGATAAGCACACGCATATTGGATATAAAGTTTATCTTTTTTTCCTGACATTCCTTCGTTGCTCGCAAACATCCATAGCCCTGATGAAGATGTATCAATACCATACAAGCATAGCCCGACTAATAACAAGCATCTATAACCTCAATGTGTTTAATTGTACTTCCCACACTTAAAGTGCTTTCAACTCTTTTCTGTTTCCACCATTTAGATTTACTTAGTTGAGAATTGCATTTTTGCATTTGGGTGAAAAGAGGAGGTTAATACAAGAGATGTTTTTGTTTAAATAAAATAGTTGTAATACTTGATAGATTTGAGTCCACAAGCCTTCCCTGAATCTACCATTGTAGAGGATTTATTAAAACGTGGTGGGATAAGGGTGGCATTCAAATAAAAAGGCTAGAGTGGACTCTTTTCTCTACAAAAGTGAACTATAATACTTACACGTATACTAGTGTTCCTCAAAATTAATTGGCTAATGTAAGAGAAAGTGGAAACTTGAGAAGGGATATATTTACAAAGAAAAAACCACTATAAGGATAGAGTAAATATTTTCCATGGGTTACCAATTGGTGTTGCCAAGAATAGATTTCCCCATATAGACTTTGAAAACATCAATAAATTAAAATGAAAGCAAAGTAACTATACTAAGTATTATATAAACTTGAGCTATAAGAAACCTCACAATCTCAAAAGAAAGAAAAGGTATAAACAAAAACAAGCCCTGAAGTTAACAAGACTCTAACCAAAAAAGTTGAAAAGAAGTGTCTTAACATATAAAGAAAATATACAATATTAGTGTGAGATTAATATGTCCTTTAATTTATGTTAAATTCATCACGAATTTCTCTTGTATGGTGGTCATTGATAAAGATTTTTTTTAAAGTAAAACCTTAAACCTAAGGCACACTTATGATTAAAAGTTTAAATATGAGTGTCTTAGTAGGATGTCTTTATTCTTTGACATATCTTGCTTCATGATAAATAATAATACATTAATTAAATAAGGTCGCATAATTGGCACTCCCTGTTGCTTAGTTTAATTATATAACTTTGAAAGGTAATAACACATTAATTAAATAAGGCCGCATAGCTGGCATTCCCTGTTGCTTAGTTTATTTATATAACTTTGAAAGGTATGAACCAGTTCCTACATTTGAACAAGCGCCATAAAGTAGCTATTCTCCCTTTTTAAATAATAATAAAATTAGAGTGAAAAACAATAAAGACATACAACTTTATATTAATAAAAATTACATTTAAAATAGAAAATAATTTATAATTGCATTATCTCTGTATATAATTACATTATCTCTACTTAGACAAAGATAATAATTTTTAATATATATTGCACATAAAAGGGATCTTGGTAAACATAAACATTAAAATAAATGTAAACTAAATTAATAAACCAAAAATATGAGCCATATATGCATTAGATTAAAAAGCATCACAGGGCTCTTCTGTTAGAAAGAGAAAATGGAAAGAGTAACAAGATCTAAAGAACGCAGGTATCATTTGATATGTTTTTACAAAGAAAATAATTTTGAATCAGGATTCACTGGTATTGTTGGTTTAATTTATCAAATACATATTTCACATATATAATACTATTAAGGATTACTCAATGTTTATTAATTGTGGTTGAAACTTTGGTTTGAAATGAGAAGGAGAATTGTGTGATGTGTTTTAATAATAATTAAAAAATGTTTCATTATTTTAATTTTAAAATTTATTTTTATTACGTTTAAAAAAAATTAACAATAAAATATATTAAAATTTATGCTGTAAAATAGTAAAAAAATCCATATCCCTGGTCAAGGGAATTTGATAATTATAAACCAATATTCTAATTTGATTTATTCATTTCAATAATTTAACAATAATTGTAATAATTATTATTTGATTTATTCTATAAATATTTTATAATTTTTTGGTCATGTTATCATAGCATTCTCATATATAAAATCAATAATTTCATTTTTTAATTGCTATATATAAACTATAAAAATATGTGTGTCCATTGCTATACCAGTGATTACAGGGTTTTGAAGATTGAAATATTTATTATCTAAAATATTAATTCAATTTTTCTAAATTATTAATATAAAAAGGAGTTGTTTTTAGTGCGATTTTTTGGACTTTCCGGTGCTGGAATCGAAAGAAAACTTTGAGATTAAATCTTGATTTGTCTTATTTAAATTGACTTTTTTTACTATATATATAAATTTAGCACCCTTAAAAACCCTAGAGCACTTCGATTATGCCATCTAACTTGTGATTTCTATAAATTTCTCTTGGATTTAAGAAAAATTAGACTGGAAAAGCTAAAAAAACACTTCCAAAAAATCTCACTAAAAATAACTTGATATAAAACAACCATATAAATTTATTCTTATCCCATTTTTCCATATAATAGAAATGTTAACATAAGTCTTTGTCTTGTATTCTGGGTCCAAGCAACTTGAATTTATTTATTTATTTATTTTAATAATCAAATCAAGAGTTAATGGTCATACCACGGATGTACAGGCCATCATGTAATATTGCGTCCAAGGTCCAAGCAACTTGAATTTCTTTATTCATTTTAATAATAAAATCAAAAGTTAATGATTGTACGAGGGATGTATGCCATCATGATTACACAAGGAGAGCCAACACAAATCAACCAATAAAAATTTAAATAAATGAAATTAAAGTATTAAAAAAATTAAATTATTTTCATTTATAATGTTAATGTTATGTATTGTAATTTGATTTTTAGTTGAATGAGGGATTAATTAAAGCAGTTGTCTATAATGCGATTTTTTGAAAGCTTTTCCGGTGGGTTTTTCCGGTAAAATCCGGCAACAATTTATTGGAATCACAGGTTTGATAGCTATTTTCTGCACACTCAAAGCGTCCCAGGGGTTTTTCAGGGTGCTGAATCCAAATATGCAGTTAAAAAAACATTTTCACTGCAACAAATCAAAATTTAACCTCAATTTCTTCCACCGGATTCCGTCACCGGAATCTCCAAAAAGTCGCATTATAGACAACTCCTTAATTAAAAGCCAATGGATTTACCAAACGCGATATACCTGCCATGTAGCAAGGATAATAACCATTATACCTGCCATGTGGCAAGGATAATAACCATTAGTAATTTAGTTGAAAAACCACATATTTATAAGGTGCATTCATCATTATTTTTTCACACTCACATCCAATCTAAATGTATACATTATTTTAAAACTTAACATCATTGCAACGTTATTTATGTAGGGAGCCATCAATGTTATAATATATGCCTTTTGTTTCAATAAGCCCAATATATAATGAGTACCTATTTGGTAATATGTTTGAAATACCAAATATTTCATCATATTTTCGTTGTTATTGTGGTGATTGCTGCAAATCTTTGAACAAATCATCCACACAATAATATTTAATAGTACCAATGAAATGATGAAAATGTTATGCATAGAATTCAGTGCCATAATTTTAATTTAGAATATTTTCATGTAGTTGCATTAATATTGTCACCTAACCATCGCAGATGTCCATAAAGAGAGTTTGTATTTCCTAATTTAATATTAATATCCACCTTTCCCTAGATCACGAATATAATTGGGACAAGGAGGAAAAGGATAAATCGAGTAGTGTAATGATGGTACGATGGATGTACGCCCTCATGATTATACAATAAGAGCCAACGGAAATCAACCAATGAAAATTTAAATATTAAAAAATTAAATTATCTCATTTTATAATGTTAATATTATATATTTTAATTTGATTTTTGGTCAAATGACAGATTAATTGAAGGTCAACAGACTTACCCAACACCTTATACTTGCCATGTCAATGGAGATAATAAGTCTCAATGTTTAACTACTAAAAATCATACTTGAAGAAGTATTTAATGAAAGTAAATATGAGCAAGATGACAAGTAAAATGTTAAAATTGCCAACTAAGGCCAAATTTCATGTGGGTCACCTTATTCATGGCTGATTATATTTTTCTTGGATTCCTCTCGTCGAGAGGTGTAGGATTGATCTAACGATCACCCGATTTCAATAAGTATTTATAGAGGTATGAATTTATTTTGATTATGGACTAATTGTCAAAGTCGACCAACAACTTATGTAGGCTCAGAAACCCAACATACACATCTATTCAAACATCAACATTTGCATATAAATACAAGATGTCTCCTCCTCATTTGGACACACACTTCTCATCACATCTCTCTCTCCTGTGCAGAAAAGAGTATCTTCTCTCTCCTGTGCGGAAAGGACTCTATCTCTCACACGTGTGGAAAAGGGACGCAGTTTTTAGGGCTGCAACTGCAGATCGGAACTTTGACCAATGTTGACTAGCATTCTCTCTCTTTGGACTGTATAGTAGGTGAAGTTGACTCTCTTTGGAAGGCTGCATTTTTTGGTGAAGGAATCAAGGTGATCTGACCACCAGCTTCGCAGATATTGACTGCCCTAGTTTAGGGCTGATGCTGCTAATGTAAATCAGACTTTTGTACTATTTCTCTCTGCTGAATTATTGAAGATAAAAGAAGATTTGATCAAAGGGTTTCCCCATATTGGGGTTTGTCCCTCGCTAGCCACCACATCTTATGTCTCTTGTCTTGGCTTGTTCTCTGTTGATCGTTTAAATGTTCTATCTGCACTTTACTTAATGTACATGTGATTACTAATATGTGGATAATAAAAAGAAAGATAAGTAAATTGCTCTAAGCATAGAACATAACATAATTTAACATGGTATCAGAGTTGAGGTGGAGACAAAGCCCAAGCAAGAGCAAAGAGCAATCATTGAAGAGGAGTTTGGCAAGGCTATCTAAAAGAATTCATGGGGTCCTCGTCACACTTCCCTGTCGAAGACAAGCTCCGTGAGAAATTTGACTACCACGGATGGAAGATGTCTCTCAATCTAACATTAGAAGAACAAGAAGTGCTGGACCATGTGAGAGGCGGAGTTGTCGAGCCTCCATCAAATGAATCCGTTGCTGCCAGGAACAAATGGACCAAGGGAGAAGTCAAAGTAAAGAAGATCATCCGAGACTCTATCAACAAGCGCTTGGTGGCCTATGTTTCTGAGCTGAACACCTCTAAGGAAATCTACGATAGACTGGTGAGTTTATTTAAAGTAAATGATGGAAATCAAGTTCTATTTCTTAGAAATAAGTTGAAGGAAATTAAGAAGGGCAAAGATGAAAATATGCAAACATATTTCTTAAGAATCACTAAGATCAAGAATGATCTCCTATCTATTGGGAAAGTAATTCCTGACAGGGAAATGGCATTCACAACTCTTGGAGGACTACCATCTGAATGGTGTATATTCAGGACTACTCTCCTCAACAATAATGTAATTCTCGGGTTTGAGGAATTAATGGCTAGATGCATTCAAGAAGAAGCTAGAATGGAAGAACAGGAAATGCCCACACTTAAAGGTCATCTCGCTGCCTTTTCTTCTCATGCTAAAAGAAGAAACAATTCCGAGACTAAATCCAAAAGGAAGACTGGACCAAAGGGTGGAAAAGGACGATGTTACCATTGCAATAAACCAGGTTATTATGCAAGGGAGTGTCCTGATAAAAGGAACTCACATCGGGATGATGATCAAAATCCCTCTCAAGGCAATCAAAGAAATGGTAGGTCAAATGGCTGAGGTAAAAGGAGTGTTGGAAATCAAGGAAGAGGACAACCATTCAGAAGGCAAGAAATTCCAGGTATGAATCTAACATTGTTGACAATAAGCAGGATGAATATTATCTACCAGCTGCTCTATCTACCTATGCTCCTCCGGACTCGGTGGGAAATTGGCTTATTGATAGTGGTGCCTCAAGGCACTTCATTGGTTACAAAGAAGTTCTCCATAATCTGATAGAGAAAGAAACCAACCTAGAAATACTCCTTGGAGATAATATGAAATATCCCGTGAAAGGTGTAGGCAATGTCTCTTTTAAATTGAATCAAGGTAATACAATCCACCTACAGGATGTATTATATGTACCTGATCTCAAAAAGAACCTGGTGTCCATTTCGGCAATGGAAGACAAAGGCTACAAGGTGGCTTTCAGTGATGGAAAGGTACGTGTATGGAAAAACAACATTAAAGATGTCACCACTCTTGGGTTTCGAGTTGATTCATTATATCAGGTCAGAGGAAGTCCGCTAGGTATCATGTCTTGTGACACATCTCTTCAGTCCGAACTATGGCATCGGAGGTTTGCTCACCTTCATTATAAAGCTCTACCTGATGTAAGAAAAATGGTGACCGGGATGCCCGAGTTCAAATTAGAGCATGAAGGTGTATGCCCTGTATTTCTGAAGGAAAGCAAAAAAGGAGACCATTCCCCTCAAGCCAAAGCAAGACCTCCGATATAATGCATTTAATTCACTCAGACATATCCGGTATGATGGCTGTGAACTCCTTGGGAGGATATTCATATTACCTCACTTTTACAGATGACTATTCTCGCAAGACTTGGATATACTTCTTGAAAAAGAAGGATGAAGTGTTCTCCTAGTTTCGACACTTCAAAGCCTTGATCGAGAATCAAATCGAAAAGAAGATCAAGATCCTAAGGACTGACAATGGGATTGAATATGAATCCAATGAGTTTCATGACTTTTGCAAAGAGGCTGGCATTAAGAGGGAGACCACTATAGCTTATACTCCTGAGCAGAATGGTGTGGAGGAAAGGAAGAACCGTATGATTATGGAAGCTATTCGTGCTATGCTCCATGATCAAAGACTTTCGAAGTTTCCATGGGTTGAAGCTGCAAACATCGCCGTATATGTACAAAACCGATGCCTCATCAAGCATTGGGTTCCAAGACTCCCGAAGAAATGTTCACCAGTAAGAAACCTGACATATCTCATTTTAGATTTTTTGGAAGCCCTATATATTTTCATGTGCTAAAAGAGAAAAGAAACAAATTGGGTGCATTTGAAAAGAAAGGAATCTTCGTGGGCTATAGTGAAAATACTAAGGGCTATAGAATCTATGTAGCTGGTCAAAGGGAAGTCGTGATTAGTCATGATGTCACCTTTGACAAACATATGGCTCTCAACAAGGTGAACAATCTTCCTACTATGAGGAGCTCTAAAGAAGCTGACACCAGGGAACCGAAAGAAAAAGATGATGAAACAATGCTCGATGTGGAAGAACCCATGGATCCTTCCTCCTCCACCTGAGCCTTCCTCTTCGAGGAAGAGGCCTTCGTTGCTTAGGGGGACACTTGATGATGCTGAAGGACGCACAACTCCCCATGGAACCTTTCGTGAAAGTAAGAAGCCGAACAGGTATAAGGGATACCTAACTATCATGAGTACGATCATCCAAAATGAGCCTTCATCATTCACAGATGTCGTTAAGCATCAAGTATGGAAGGACGCTATGACTGAAGAATATGAGTCTATTATGAAGAATGATGTTTGGGATGTCGTCCCCAGACCCCACGATAAGACAATTGTCACTTCCAAATGGCTTTACAAGATAAAGCACGTAGCTGATGGAAGTACGGAAAAGTATAAGGCTCGTTTTGTCGCTCGAGGCTTCTCCTAGAAGGAAGGTATAGACTATGATGAGATATTTACACCTGTTTCCCAATATACCACTATCCGCTCGATCATAGCCCTTGCTGCTTTGTAAGGATGGAACCTACATCAGATGGATGTATGTTGGCATTATGATTCTGGTATGGCTCTATGAAACAGGTGTTGTACTTGATGGCAACTCGCTCAAGTTGCAATGGTCTGTTCAGGCTCTCAAAATGATGGAAATTAAGAGGCTCGCAGGTGAATGGTTCAAAAGGTACGGACCCGCAGGTTACCCTTAGAGGAAGTGCAGTCATACCCGCAGGTTACCTGTTCAGAAGGTGCGGACCCCAGTGCACACACTTCAAGGCAGTGAAGCGCGCTCACGTGGGATTTCTTATGTTTGGCTCGTGGTATTTAGCCCACCTTTTCTGATGCTATGGTTTTGGCCCGTGATATAGGATCTATTTTAGCCCCGGTTTTGAACCCTTGTATTGGTTATCTATGGTATTGATCCATGATTTTAGGAAGAGCTTGCCTATATAAAGCAAAGGAGATCACTTGGCTATGTATCTTTTGTAAATTGAATATCTTAAGATCTGAAATATTGGGTTATCCTTTAAAAAGATTGATCTATATAAAGTGAAGTTGAAAGCGAATCTATGAAGGGCGATCTCTCGAGCGCATGATCAGATCTGAGCATCTGTGGTACACTGGGGGTCTGCCATTTCAGCCCTAATTAGAGGTACGCAGGTCATTAACGGTGGAAGTGCGTGGGTACGCAGCGAAGAAGAAGGAGAAGTGCGTGGGTACGCAGAGCAGAAGAAGGCACAATGCGTGGGTACGCAGAGCGACAGAGGTTCAGGTGCGTAGGCACAGGGAAAGTACGCGATGCTTCAGAAGTCCCAGGTGCGTAGGTACGCGGCGCGATAGCATCTGTAGGTGCGTGGCCACAGTAGTAGTACGCGGCGCGATAGTATCTGTGGGTGCGTGCCTGCAGTAACAGTATGCAGCGTGATTAAAGAAACAGTGCGTGGGTACGGAGTGCGGCAGAAGGGTCTCTGCGGGTATACGCAGGGGAGCAGAAGGTGAAGTGCGTATGCACGCAGACTGGAGAAAGAAAAACTGCGTATCTGTCTTAAGACCTTTTGTTGGCTGAATTTTTATGTTGATAAGGTGTTCTGGGTTTAGTTTACTGTTACTCTTGATCTGGTTACTGTAGTTGACTAGGTGATTTGCTTGTACTTGATGATCTCTTGATGTTTATGGATCCAGTTTGAAAATTTATGAAAAGTGGTCATTGAAAGAAAAGAAGTAGGGGGTTGTAGCTCCCTTCCAGGAGAGATTGGAAAACGAGAGAGAGTTGTAGCTCTCTGCA
>APFE030736334.1:0-18208 GCA_000404065.3 Pinus taeda | reverse complement strand
AATTGTTATAAACATTAAACTATACATCCTAAAACCTAAAACCCAAAACCTAAACTCTAAACCCCAAACCCAAAGAAGTAAAACCTAAACCATAAACCCTAGGAATTTTATAACAATTCAAGAAGAATTTAAGTGCTCATTAAAAGAATTTACTAAATTGTTAGAAAACCTAAACCCAAAACCCTACACCCCAAACCCTATATCGCAATGCTTAAATCCTAAAGGATAAACCCTAAAATCTTTTAATAAGGTCTTATAAACCCTCAACCCTAAGGCCTAAAGCTTGAAAGAATTTTCTAAGGTGTTATAAACTCTAAACCCTAAACACCAAAACCTAAACAGTAAAGTGTAAGCCCTAAACCTGAAACCCTAAAGCCGAAGGATTTTATAGCATTCTAATTTTTTTTTGTAGCTTTTATTTAATTTTTTTACTAAAACCCAATTTAGTAAATTTTTATAAACCTAAAACACTAATCCCTAAACCCTTAACCTTAAACCCCAACCCCAAACCCTAAACCCTACAAAACCAAAAAAAACCATAAACCCAAAAATTGTTTTAACTTTTTTATAAGTGTTATTTAAAAGAATTTATTAAAGCATTATAAAACATAAACCCTAAACCCTGATACCCACACCGCAAACCTAAACCCTAAACCCTAAACCAAAAGCACTTTATATCTTTTTAAACCCCAAACCCTAAACACTATGTATTTTATAAGATTTTTTAAAGCGTTTGTAAGTGTTTTTTAAGTGTTTATGTAAATAATTTACTAAATTGTCTAAACCCTAAGAATTTTATTACAATTTAGCAAGCATTTTGTAACACTTTGAAACCCTAAACCCTAAATATTTTATAACATTTAAATAAGTGTTTTGTAACTTTTTATAAGTTTTTATTAAAAGCATTTATGAAAGTGTTATAAACCCTAAACCCTAAAACCTACACCCTAGGAATTTTATAGAATTTTAACAAGAGTTTTGTAACTTTTTTTAAGTGTTTATTAAAAGAATTTATAGAAGCGTCCCTCAAAACTAAACCCTAAGCATTTTATAGCATTATAAACCCTAAACCGTCAGCATTTTAAAAATTTTAAACCCTAAACCCTCAGAATTTTATAACATTTTAAAAAGTGTTTTGTAACCTTTTTCTAAGTGTTTATTAAGAGAATTTATTGTAGTGTTCTAAGACCTAAACCTTAAACCCTAAACCCTAAACCCTAAACACTAAGAATTTTATAACATTTTAGAAAGCATTTTTTAACTTTTTTTAAGTGTTTATAAAAAATAAATTACTAAGTTCCTATGAACCATACCCCCTAAACCTTAAGAATTTTATTACATTTAAAACCCTACCTAAAAACCCTAAGATTCAATGACATTTTAAGAAGCTTTTTGTAAATTTTTTTGAAGTGTTTATTAAAATAATTTACTAAAATGTTATAAAACCTAAATCCTAAACCGTAGCATTTTATAACATTTTAACCCAAAACGATAAACCCTAAAGCCTAAACTCTAAACCCTAAGTATTTTATAATATTTTAACAAACATTTTCTTACTTTTTTTGAAGTGTTTATTAAAAGGATTTACTAATGTGTTATAAATCCTAAAAGTTAAAGCATGAGCATTTTATAGAATTTTAAATCCTAAACCCTAAAGCCTAAGCGCTTTATAACATTTCAACAAGTCCTTTGTAACTTTTTTTTATGTTCTTATTCAAAGAATTTATCAAAGTTCTATAAATCCCAAACCCTAAACCCTAAACCCTATCCCTAGACACTAATAATTTTATGACATTTTAAAGTACATTTTGTAACTTTTTAAGTGTTTCTTGAAAGCATTTAACAATGTTATAACCCTAAACCATAAATGCTAAACCCTAAGCATTTTATAGCATTTTAACGAGAGTTTTGTAACTTTTATTTAAGTGTTTATTAAAATAATCTAATAAAGCGTTATAAACCCTAAACCCTAAACACTAAACACTAAACCCTAAACCCCAAACACCAAGCCCTAAACCCTAAAGCCTAAGAATTTTATGATCTATTAAAAATAATTGTGTAACATTTATTTAAGTGTTTATTAAAAGAATTTACTAAGTTGTTATAAAACCTAAACCATCAAACCTAAACCCTAAACCCTAATCATTTAATAACATTTTAAAATGTGTTTTTTAACCCTTTTTATGTTTTTATTAAAATCACTTAATAAATTTTTTTAATCCCTAATCCCTAAACTCTAAACCCTAAACCCTATAAACTAAACCCTAAACCATAAGCATTTTATAACATTTTTAAAAGCGTTTTGTAACTTTTATTTAAGTGTTTATTAAAAGCATTTACTAAATTGTTATAAACATTAAACCATACATCCTAAAACTTAAAACCCAAAACGTAAACTCTAAACCCCAAACCCCAAGAAGTAAAGCCTAAACCATAAACCCTAAGAATTTTATAACAATTCAAGAAGCATTTTGTAACTTTTATTTAAGTGTTTTCTAAAATAATTTACTAAAGTGTTATAAACCCTAAACTATAAACACAAAACCCTAAACCCTAAACACAAAAACATAATCCCTAAACCCCTAAACCCAAACCTAAAGCAAAAACAAAACCCTAAACCCCAAACCCCAAACATAAACCCTAAGCATTCAATGACATTTTAACAAGATTTCTGTAACTTTTTTGGGACTTTTTATTAAAAGAATTTACTAAAATGTTATAAACCCTAAATCCTAAATCGTAAGCGTTTTATAACATTTTAAACCGAAAACCCTAAATCCTAAAGCCTAAACTCTAAACCCTAACTATTTTATAACATTTTAACACGCGTTTTCTTACTTTTGTTAAAGTGTTTATTAAAAGCATTTACTATTGTGTTATAAACCCTAAACCCTAAACCATGAGAGTTTTATAGAATTTTAAATCCTAAACCCAAAGCCTAAGCATTTTATAACATTTTAACAAGAATTTTGTAACTTTTTTTATGTTCTTATTAAAAGAATTTATCGAAGTGTTATAAATCCAAAACCCTAACCATAAATACTATCCCTAAACACTAAGAATTTTTAACGTTTTAAAGTACATTTTATAACATTTTATAAACCCTAAACCCTAAATGCTAAACAAAAATAATTTTATAACATTTTAAAAAGAGTTTTGTAACTTTTATTTAAGTGTTTATTATTAATATATTTACTAGTGTTATAAAACCCTAAACCTTAAACGCTACACTTAAAAAACCGAACCCTAAACCCAACTCTTAAACCCTAAAAACCCTAGGCAATTTTTAATGAATCTTATTAAAATAGAATTTTGTAATTTATTATTTAAGTGTTTATTAAAATATATTACTAAGGTGTTATAAAACCTAAACCATAAACCCTAAAGGAGTTGTCTATAATGCGACTTTTTGGAGATTCCGGTGACGGAATCCGGCGGAAGAAACTGAGGTTAAATCTTGATTTGTTGCAGTTAAAATGGGTTTTTAACTTCATATTTGGATTCAACACCATCAACAACTCCTAGGACGCTTTGATTGTGCAGAAACTAGCTATCAAACTTGTGATTCCAATAAATTGCTGTCGGATTTTGACCAAAAAAACCCACCGGAAAATCTTTCAAAAAATCGCATTATAGACAACTGCAACCCTAAACCCTAAACCCCAAAACAAACTCTAAACCCTAATCATTTAAAAACATTTTGAAAATTGTTTCTAACCTTTTTAAAGTTTTTATTAAAACCACTTAATAAAGTTTTATAAACACTAAACCCTAAACCCTAAACCCCAAACCCTAAGCCGTAAAACCTAAGCAATAAACCCTAATCCCTATAAACTAAACCCTAAAGTGTAGGCAATTTATAACATTTTTAACAACATTTCATAACTTTCATTTAAGTGTTTATTAAAGAAATTTACTAAATTTTTATAAACCTTAAACCATATACCCTAAAACCAAAACCCCAAAACCTAAATCCTAAACCCTAAGCCATAAACCCTTAAGCACATAATATATAACAATTTAAAGAAGAATTTTGTAACTTTTATTAAGTTTTATTAAAAATATATTACTAATGTTTTATAAAAACCCTTAACATTGAAGAAAACCCTAAACCATAGAATAAAAACATAAACCCTAAACCCCCAAACCTAAACCCTAAACCCTAAACCCCAGATCCCAAACCCTAAACCCTAAACCTTTTATAACATTTTAAAAACTGTTTTGTAAATTTTATTTAAGTGTTTATTAAAAGTGTTTACCAAAATGTTGTAGACCCTAAACACTTAACCCTAAACTTAAACCCAAAATCCTAAATCTTAAACCGTAAACCGTAAACCGTAAACCCTAAATCCTAAACCATGAACCCTAAAACCTAATCATTTTATAACATTTTAAAAACTATTTTGAAACATTTATTTAAGTGATTTTTAAAAGCATTTAATAAAGTCTTATAAAATCTAAACCCTAGACTCTAAACCCCAAACCCAAAACCCAAAACCATAAACCCTAAAACATAAACCTTAAACCCTAAACCCAAAACTCCGAACATTAAACCCTAAACCCTAAGCATTGTATAACATTTTAAAAAGAATTTTGTAATTTTTATTTAAGTGTGTATTAAAAGGATTTACTAAAGTGTTAAAAGCCCTTAACCCTAAACTGTAAACCACAAACCCTCAATCGTAAACCCTAAACCCTCAAACCTAAACCCTAAACACTAAACTCTAAATATAAAACCCTAAACCCTAAACTGTAAACCCTAAACCCTAAACCCTAAATGCTAAACCCTAATAATTTTATAACATTTTAAAAAAGAATATTTTAAATTCTATTTAAGTGTTTATTAAAGCCATTTACTAAAGTGTTATAAACCCTAAACCCTAAACCATAAACCGGAAAACTCCTACACTCTAAGCACTCTAACATCTTAAAAAAATGTCTAACTTTTATTTAAGGTTTGATCAAAGAGGGATTACTATTATTATAAAACACTAGGACTCTTAACACTAACCCTAAGGCCAATTTATAACAATTTTAAAAAAGTGTTTTTTAAAATTTTATTTAAGTGTTTATTATAAGAATTTAATAAAGCCTTATAAACCCTAAACCATAAAAGCTAAACCCTAAACCGAAAAACCTAAACCCTAAACGCTAAACCCTAAGCCTTTTATAACATTTCAAAAAGTGTTTTGTAACTTTTATTTAAGTGTTTATTAAAACAATTTACTAAAGTGTTATAAACCTTAAACCTTAAACACTAAACCCCAAACCCTAAACCATATACCTTATACCCTAAAACCTAAACCCTAAGCATTTCATAACATTTTAAAAAGTGTTTTGTAGCTTTAAACCCTAATCCCTAAAACCTAAACCCCAATTAATTTATAACATTTTAAAGAGTGTTTTGTAGCTTTTATTTAAGTGTATCTTTTATTTTATAAACCTTAAACGATAAGCCTGAAATCCTAAACCCTAAACCCTAAAACACTAAAACCTAAACCCTAATAATTTTATAGAATTTTAAAAAGCATTTTAAACTTTTATTGAAGTGTTTATTAAAATAATTTACTAAAGTGTTATAAATCCTAAACCATGAACCCTAAACACCAACTGCGATTTTTTTATATTTTAAAAAGCGTTTTGTAACATTAGTGTTATAAATCATAAACCATAAACCCTAAACCATAAACGCTAAAATCTAAGCCCTTAACCTAAACACTTAACCTGAACCCTTAACTTTTATGTAAGTGTTTATTAAAATAATTTACCAAAGTCTTATAAAACCTAAACCCGAAACCCCAAATCCCAAATCCTATATCCTAATTCTTAAAGCCTAAAGGATAAACCCTAAAACCATTTACTAAGGTCTTATAAACCCTAAACCCTAAATCATAAAGCTTGAAAGCATTTACTAAGGTCTTATAAACTCTAAACCCTAAACCCCAAAACCTAAACCCTACGCCGTAAACCCCAAACCATAAAACCTACAGATTTTATAACATTTTAAAAAGTGTTTTGTAACTTTAATTTCAGTGTTTAATATAACTATTTACTAAAGTTCTATAAACCCAAAACCCTAATCCGTAAACCCTTAGCCTTAAACACCAAACCTAAACCTTAAAAACCCTAAACCCTAAGAACACTTAAAAACTATAAACCATAAAAAACCCTAAAGCCTAAAAAGACATAAACCGTAAACCCTAAAAAACCCTAAACCCTTAAAAAACCCTCAATCCAAAAAACACCAAAAAACCCCAAAAAGCCCTAAATCCTAAAAACCATTTTTTTACTTTTTTATAAGTGTTTATTTAAAAGAATTTATTAAAGCATTATAAACCATAAACCCTAAACCCTAATACCCACACCCCCAACCTAATCCCTAAACCATTAGAAATTTATAACATTTTAAACCCCAAACCCTAAACCTAATTATTCTGTAACATTTTAAGCAGCATTTGTAACTTATTTTTTAAGTGTTTATTTAAAGAATTTACTAAATTTTTATAAACCCTTAACCCTAAGCATTTTATTACAATTTAGCAAGCGTTTTGTAACATTTTAGAACCCTAAACATTTTATAACATTTTAATAAGCGTTTTGTAACTTTTTTTTAAGTGCTTATTAAAAGCATTTACTTAATTGTTATAAACCCTAAACCAAACCTCACCCAAGAATTTTATAATTTTAAACAAGAGTTTTGTAACTTTTTTTAAAGTGTTTATTAAAAGAATTTACCAAAGTGTCCCTCAAACCTAAACCCTAAGCATTTTATAACTTTTTAGCAAGTTTTTTGTGAAATTTTTCTAAGTGTTTATTAAAATGCTTTACTAAATTTTTATAAACCCTAAACCCTAAACTCTAAAACATAAGCATTTTATAACACTTTAAACCCTAAAACCTGCGCATTTTGTAACATTTTAAAAAGTGTTTTCTAACTTTTTTTTAAGCATTTATTAAAATAATTTATTGAAGTGTTATAAGACCTAAACCCTAAAACCTAAACCATTAACACTAAGCATTTATAACATTTTAAAAAGAGTTTTGTAAATTTTTGTAAGTGTTTATAAAAAGAATTTACTAAATCCTTATGAACCCTAAATCCTAAACCTTAAGCATTTTATAGCATTTTAAACCCTAAACCTAAACCCTAAGAATTCAATGACATTTTAGCTAGATTTTTGTAACTTTTTTTGAAGTTTTTATTAAAAGAATTTACTAAAATGTTATAAACCCTAAATCCTAAACTGTAAGCATTTTATAGCATTTTAATCCCAAAACCCTAAAGCCTGAACCCTAAACTCTAAACCCTAAGTATTTTATAACATCTTCACAAGCGTTTTCTTAATTTTTTTAAAGTGTTTATTAAAAGCATTTACCAAATTGTTATAAACCCTAAACCCTAAACCCGAAACATAAACCCTAAACCCACCAACAAAACCCTAAACCCTAAAACCTAGGAATTTTATGATATATTAAAAGTAACTTTGTAACTTTTATTTAAGTGTTTATTAAAAGAATTTACTAAGGTGTTCTAAAACCTAAACCCTAAACCCTATAAAATAAACCCTAAACCATAGGTGTTTTATAACATTTTTAAAAGCATGTTGTAACTTTTAGTTAAGTGTTTATTAAGGGAATTTAATAAATTGTTATAAACTTTAAACCATACACCATGAAACCTAAACGCCAAAACCTAAACCCTAAACCATAAAGCCTAAGAATTTTATAACAATTTAAGAAGAATTATGTAATTTTTATTTAAGTGTTTATTAAAAGAATTACTAAAGTGACCCGGATGGGGGTGCCACCGTGACAGATGGAGGCCATGTGCCTGCCACGAGGAAAGCTCAGCAAGAAGGCGACTTGGAGTAGAGCAATGAATCGCATTAAACCTGCATTGAATGACATTCAATGCCAATTACACCGATCACCATCCCAAGGAATTTACAAAGGGTTAGGCAGAATGTTCAGGCGCGGAATGTTGGCGAAGAACTGCCTGTCAGAACAGGCGCGGAGTAGTCACCCAATTCGGCAAGAGAAGGGATGCCTGGTGAGGAAGAAGGAGGGTGCTGGGGTCGGCAGGCCTATGCGCAAAGCCAGGCTCAGTGTAGGGAAGAACTATTCTAGGCATCGAGGGAAGTTTGAGGCATGGGTTAACCAGTTGAACCGCTCCTTCCTGACATTGTATATTACAGCAGTAAGACAATCTCAATTCCGCAAGGCAAAGGTGAATAAGGAAAAGCCTGAGGTTATGGATCAGCTATTGCAAGCTAAGGAATATCAAAGGCTTGAGATGGCTCCCCAGGAACGTGCCACGTCTCGACGAGGGTGAAATTACAGACAGAGGGGGCATTCTGGAGGCAGAGGAGCTCATAGCCCGCAGCGTGTCTCCCCGCTTGCTTATGCCTCGCCAGGCTCTCGTGGGTCTGAGGATTCGGGGAATGACATCAGTAACACGGTGCAGACAGTCAAGTTTAAATACCATCGTCGAACCCACAGGCCTGTTGTCTCAGTGCTGATCACAATTGTTTTTTCTAAAGAAGACAAAGAGGACGTAAGCGGGAGGGAGGCATCCGAGGAACAGGAGCCCAGTTCGAACAACTCATCTTAGAGCAGAGGTAAGGACGACAGTTCATACCTCCCCTCCTCTCAGAGTAGGCTCGAAGAGGAGAGCACGGATGTTCAATCGGCAGAACAGGACGAGGTTCTCCGAGAAATTGGCAGCATAATGGACATGGATATCACAAATTTGGCTCAGCATTTGGTGGCGCAGCCCCAGGCAATGGAAACTCCAAGGAAGGGCAAGGAGCCGGACCGCGTCTTTGGCTATAGACTCTACCCAAAGCTTTCTCCAGGAATACATCGGATTGAGGACATACCGGAAGGCATGGAGGTGATCTGCGAGCCCAATCTGGAATGGGAAGCAACAGAATGGGAGGCTGAGCAACGGGCTACAGAGGACAAGGCAGAAAGCTCCAAATATGCACCTGACATTCAAGGCAAGGCGGGTAAGGTCTAAGACTCAGGATTGGGGATTTTTCCTTTGATTTTGATATGTTTTCGTTTCAAAAGCCATGTTCGGGAGCAGCGCCCTGTGTTCCTCAACCATGACGACGTGGTATCCGGCCAGCTACCTCTCTAGACACGCAGGCACCTATGCTCTGCTATTTTTGATTATGCTTCTGGTTTTGGCAAATTTCCAAGCTGTAATGTATAATTCTCTAGACTGGAAATGCTTTTTTGGGGATAACCATCATGTAATTGTCTGTTATTGTCTGGAACAATTTAAATGTTGCTATCAGGTCCTTCCTTCTAAGAAGGACAAATTTTGTATGGAAAAACTTGACAGAGAGCTGTTTTATTTCTCTCACAGGCTTAGCCCTCTTGTACATATTTTTTCTATTTTCTTAATATAAGTAGTTTAGCATTTGCCCAAAAAAAAAATAAATAAATAAATAAAATTACTAAAGTGTTATAAATCGTAAACCATAAACACAAAACCCTAAACCCTAAACCCTAAACCCTAAACACAAAAACGTAAACCCTAAACCCCAAAAACTAAACCCTAAACCCTAAACCCCAAACACCAAATCGTAAGCCCTAAACCCTAACCATTTTATAACATTTTAAAATTTGTTTTCTAACTTTTATTTAAATGTTTATTGAAAGAAGTTACCAAAATGTTGTAAAACCTAAACACTAAACGTGAAAGCTTAACCCAAAGCCCTAAACCTTAAACCCTAAACCCTAAATCCCAAACCCTAAACCCTAAACCCTAATAATTTTATAACATTTTAAAAAGTATTTTAAAACTTTTATTTAAGTTTTTATTAAAAGAATTTACTAGAGTATTATAAACCTTAAACCCTAACCTCTAAACCCGAAACCTAAACCCTAAATCATAAACAATAAAACCTGAAATCTTAAACCCTAAACTTTAAACTGTGAACATTAAACCCTAAACCCTAAGCAATTTATAGCATTTTTAAAATATTTTTGTAATTTTCATTTAAGTGTTTATTAAAAGAATTTACTAAAGTGTTGTAAACCCTCAACACTAAACTATAAACCACAAACCCTAAACCCTAACCCCTAAACTCTAAAACTGAGACCCTAAATGCTAAACCCTAAACTGTAAACCCTAACCCCTAAACCCTAAATGTTAAACCCTAATAATTTTATAACATTTTAAAACACATACTGTAACTTCTATTTAAGTTTTATTAAATTCATTTACTAAAGTGTTAACAACCCTAAACCCTAAACTCTAACACCAAACTCCAAACCATAAACCCTAAACGCTAAACCCTAAGAATTTTATAACATCTTGAAAAAAAAATATAACTTTTATTTAAGTGTTGATTAAGAGGATTTACTAAAGTATTATAAAGCTTAGACACTTACCGTGACCCTAAGAAATTTATAACGTTTTAAAAAAGGTCTTCTAACTTTTTATTTAAGTTTATATTAAAAACATTTACTAAAGTGTTAGAAACCCTAAACCCTAAACGCTAAAGCATAAGAATTTTACAACATTTTAAAGATGATTTCTAACTTTTATTTAAGTGCTTATTAAAATAATTTACTAAAACGCTATAAACCCTAAATCCTGAACCCTAAACTCCAAACCCTTATCTCCAAATGATAAACCCCAAGAATTTTATGAGTATCTATAATAAGGGACGACCACACCTACTTATGTGAGTGTAGGAGGGAGAAAAATGTGGTACATGAGATACCCTTCTTCATAAACCTTTTTCCTTTTATTTATTTTCTTCATAACTCCTTAAGGCTCCAAGGGATGAATGCATTGTGTAATATGTAGCAGCAGATACCTCCTTAAGGTGGGGTTGTTCATCCCTACACCCTAAACCCTAAACCCTTAACCCTAAACCACAAACCCTAAACCATAAACCCTAAACCCCAAATCCTAAACACTAAACCCTAAGCATTTTATAACAGTTTAAACAGTGTTTTGTAACTTTCATTTAAGTGTTTATTAACACAATTACTAAGGTGTTATAAACCTAAAACCATGAACCCTAAACTGAAAATACTAAAACATAAACCCTAAAAAATTTATAAAGTGTTATAAGCCCCAAACCCTAAAACCTAATCCCTAAAGCCTAAACTACAAACGTGTAACCCTAAATGCTAGATGCTAAACCCCAAACTCTAAATCCAAAACCCTAAATTCTAAACCCTAAAATATAAACCCTAAACCCTAAACCGTAAAATCTAAACCATAAACCCATGACCCTAAACCCTAAACTATAAACCCTAAACTCTAAGTATTTTATACCATTTTATAAAGTGTTTTATAAATTTTATTTAAATGTTTACTAAAAGAATTTACTAAAGTGTTATAATCCCTACACCCTAAACTCTAAACCCTAAACCCTAGACTTAAAACCCTAAACCCTAAACCCTAAAACCCTAACCATAAACCCTCAACATTTTATACCATTTTAAAAATGGTTTTTAACTTTTATTTAAGTATTTGTTAAAATGATTTACTAAAGTGTTATAAGCCATAAACCCTAAACCCTATATCCTAATCATTTTATAACATTTTAAAAAGTGTTTTGTAACTTTCATTTAAGTGTTTATTAAAAACATTTACCAAAGTGTTATGAACCTTAAAATCTAAACCATCAACCCTAAACACTAAGCATTTTATAAACCTTAAACACTCTACCCTAAACCCTAAGCCCTAAACCTCAAACCCTAAACCCCTACACCCTTAACCCCAAACCCTAAACCCTAAAGCCCAAGCCTAAAACCCTAAACCATAAATGAGAAGCATTTTATAACATTTTAAAAAGCATTTTGTAAAATTTATTTAAGTGTTTATCAAAAGCTTTTACGAAAGTGTTATAAACCCTAAATTCAAAACCCTAAACCCTAAATCCCAAATTATAAATCTCAAACCATTAACTCTAGACTGTAAACACTAAGAATTTTACAACATTTTAAAAAACAATCCACAACTTTTATTTAATTGTTTATTAAAAGCATTTACTGAAGTGTTATAAACCCTAAACCCTAAACTCTAAACCCCAAACCCTAAACCCTAAATCCTAAACATTTTATAAAGCCTAAACCCTAAACCCTAAAACCTCATGACAAGTACAAAGATCAAAATTACTTTTTTAAATACTAAACCTAGTTACATTTTATTCAACACTCCCTCTTAACTACGAAGGTATTTATAATGGTACTTGGTCATTATCAATCTAAACAATTTATCATAAGAAGAATCGGATTGGTAATCAATATGTATAGCATCATAGTAACCAACATTGTTTCCATAGTAAGGCCTTGACCAAAAACTCTCTCTCATTATATCAGAGCACAATGTTCGAAAGACCAATGATCATAGACACGTTAATCATTGTCTCTCAAGGTACATACCCATCGAGGTGTTCACTGAGTATGACCTTATAGGACTATTCTTATCTTTGGTTCATAACCCCAAAATAATATAGATCCTCTTTCCTACTCTCGTCTTGGATGCCCTACATATCCTCAAAGAGCCTCAGATGCCAGATGATTAACTAATCCTCCATTATTTCTTCCAAAGTAAATACAAGAATGTTGTGCTTAGATTTGTCTTCATGGCCTTCACCTAGACTTACGATTTTTAGTCCTGGTTTAATGCATGACACATGAAATAGAAAAACAAAATTGTCACTCCTTTTTAATAAGGGGTAATGTAATCCAAGCTCCCTGTTAGCGAAGGTGGCAGCAGTGGCGGTGAAGGAGAGGTAGAAGGTAAAGGAGGAGGCAGAGGAGGAGATGGAGCAGGAGGAGGCATGGAAGGAGGCACGAGCAGTGGAGGATGTGGAGGCAGAGGATGAGTAGGAAGAGGTGGAGGCAGAGGCAGAGGAAGAGGTGGTGGTGGTGGTGGTGGAGGATGAGGAGGAGGAGGAGGAGGAAGAGAAGGAGGCAGAGGAGTAGGAGAAGGAGGAGGAGGTGGTGGTGGTGGTGGTGTTGGTGAATGTAGAAGAGGAGGAGGAAGAGGAGGCTAAGGTATTTGAGGAGGAGGTGGAGGTGGTGGTGGAGGTAGATAAGAAGAAGGAGATGGAGGGTGTGGTGGAGCTGAAGGGGGAGGAGGAAGAGGAGAAGGTCATGTTATTCATGGAGGAGGTGGATAAGGGGAAGGAAAAAGTGGAGCTGGAGGAGGAGGAGGAGCTGGATGACGGGTTTTGGATGAAGTTGGTGGTGGAGTAGGAGGTGGTGGAGGTATAGGTAGAGGTGGACGAGGAAAATGTGAAGGAGGAGGATGACAAGGGTGTGGAGGAGGGGGATGAGGTTGAATAGGAGCAAGAGGAGGAGGATGTGGAAGTGGAGGTGGATGTGGAGGCGGAGGATGAGTGGAGGATGAGGTGAAGGTGGACGTGGAGGTTGAGGTGGAGAAGGAGGTGAATTTGGGGGTGGAGGTTTAGCTGGAGAAGGAGGTGGAGGAAGTAGAGGAGGAGGAGGAGGTCGTGGAGGAGGTGGAGTTGGAGGTGGAGGAGGAGAAGGAGGAAAAGGAGAAGGGGTTGGAGGAGGTGGAGGTGGAGATGGAGGTGGTGGTGGATGATGAGGAGCAGGAGGAGAGAAAGGTGTAAGTGGAGGAGGAACATGAGGAGGAGGAGGAGGAGGAGCTGGTGGTGAATGAGTCGATGGAGGAGGTGGAGGAGGAGGAGGTGGAGGCTGAGGAGGAGGGAGAGGAAGAGTTGGATTTCAAGGTGGGGAAAGAGGAGGTGGTGGAGGAGGAGGAGGTGGTGGAGGTGGAGAAGGAGAAGGAGGTGGAGGTGGAGTTGCAGGAGATGTTGGAATAGTAGGAGGAGGAGGCGAAGATGGTGGAGGAGCTGGAGGTGGAGGAAAGGAGGAGGATGAGGAGGAGGTGGAGGAGGAGGAGGCTATGGATGATGATGAGGAGGAGGTTGATGTGGGCGATTAGATGATGGTGGTGGTGGTGGATGTGGAGATATGGAAGTTAATTTAAGATTGATGTCTTATATTCAAATATTAAATTTTCACTCTCTTCTCCACTCTTGGAAATGAAGGCTACATTTTTATTAATCCAGAACATATCTCTTCGCATACATAATATCCTACTATTAAATGATAAGTAATTCATTCATAAATATTTCCATATTCACAAATATAGTCATTCAAGTACATGAAATTTCTTTTATGTTTAGATCTGATATCTTGGCCAAGAATTTGAAGGATTTATCAAGATAAAAATTTTGTGTTTATTTTGTTTAAACCTTTTGCTTGTCTGTTAAACACTTATAGTTCTTGTTTCATTTTTCAATGAACCATTTGTTTGGGAATAACTAGTTTCATCTAATTATCATTGATTTAAAAAACGTTGGGTTAAATTTAACATTGTTTCTTGAATAAGAAGCCTTATGTTCTTCTTCTTTTACGTTTACTTGAGAAACATAGGATATTAGGAATCATATATGGCCTTGTTTATTATTTTGGTATTCCACATATTTTGAATAATTATTATTTTGAGTAATCATATAGAGTTGACATGAATGTCTAATGTGTACTCATAATATAAATAGAAAAAATATTATAGTATTGTAAACTTTTGATGGAATCACTTCATTAAACATAGTGAGAAGTAAATACATTGTATGAATTGTCCTTATGAATAAAAATAAATATTTACACTATTGGGGCCATAAGACAACCAAAATTATTTTATCATAATCAAATATTTTCATTAACGAAGAGAGGGTAAATCCGTTGAATTGAAATCGATATACATGCATTTTTTTAGCGTCGTGCATTTTGGGAAAAGAACTAGCTATATAAGGGTTTTCTTTAAACTCAAACAACATCAAATTTCCTTGTAGCCAACATCAAGTGAAAATGGAAACCGACATCAAAACCCTGTAAAGAGGAAACATTTGATAAGTACTTGAAGACTAAAGCATAGGCAAAAAAACTTGCATGAATTTTGACCCCAAAACAATGTCAAAAGATAACCCAAGTTGGTCATAGACTAATATACACACACAAGAAAGGAATTCCTTTGTTTGAATTGGAATCACTTTAAATTAATTAGGCAAAGAACATTATAGAAGGTTTTGAGATAACTAGAGTATAACCTTAGTAATATAGATGACATCCTTCAATCCGTTGCTTTGTTGTAAATGAAAGAACATTAGGATTGTACATATATGATTGTATAAAGAGAAATTATATCGAGATGAGAATCAAGTTACGGTTTAATCATAGAATGAAAATTCTAGAAAGATTGTACAATATTGGAAGGAACTCCATGTATGAAGGGTAGTTCATTTCGAAATCACTGAAAAAAGTAGAAATTACCCTGATATCCTTTGAGGAAACTGTAACCAACTTATGATACATCACAACCACAAAGTAAGAAGTGAAAACTTATAGTGATATACCCAATAATGGCTATACTATAACAAACATAAGTGAATGTAGAGGAACCAAAGACATTGTGATGGCTTATCGAAGGATTTCATCCATACCACATTTTACAAGGACACTTTTTCTAAGAGTGTGAGATGGACATAAGTTTTTCACATACATTTCAAATATGATCACATAATTCCAAAACATCAATGTTCTATTTTTGAAAAACCTCATTGAGAGAACTATATTCAATAGAGTAATGTTCATTCTTTCCACCACTTAGTTTTGTTTAGAATTGTATGGAACTATGCCCTTATGTTGAATCCCGTGATTGCAAATATATTTTTCATATTCATTAGATTACATTATATTCCATTAATGGTATGAAGAGAGACAATGTGTGATCATGCTTCATATTCAAACCATACATGAAAGTCCTTAAATGTTTTGAAAGCTTGAGATTTACTTTTTAGTAAGTACACCCAACACATTCCAGTGTAATCATCAACATAATATTTCGTACATTTATTTTCATTATCATAATTAAAATGCATAGGACCGCACAAACCAAAATATATATGTCCAAATTTTCTACATGAATGAAGCGGCCTTTGCTAGCGATTGTGAACAAGGAGCAAGTGGCAAATGATTATGCATAGTTATAGACCCATATAAATAAGAAAGTGGAAAATCCCACATATATTTAGTAGGGTACTCAACTAACATATTTAATGGTTAAAGTGGTTAGGTATAGTTTCTATCATCCTCTGGGAGTTAAATCACCCTTGACGAGGAAGGGGCATGACTAAGTAAAGCGAAAAATGAGATAATATTGACGGATAGTCTATGAGCTCTTGGTAGAATAAACAATGTTCCAATGTAAATAAGCCTAATAATTTTCCACGTAGTAGAGAAATTTATTGGGGGTAATATTCTAAGGTTTTTCAAAATAAAAAAATAAAAATAGTTGTCAATTTTGACATTTTTTTAAATTTATTTGCTCAAAGTTTATACTTTAAAATTATTTTAACTTAAAAATAATTAGAACTCTCAAAATTTTTACGAAAATATCATTAAGCATTTAACATTGTGGATATTAGGGAGTAATAATGATAGGCAAGGTTTATAAGCTTTAAAATAAATTTCCATCAAAGTTTTGCTACTAGATAGAACCATTTGAGGAGAAAGAAAAAACATGTCATAGTTGTGCAAAATATACAAAAGAATTAAGTGATGAAAGGAGAAGATAACATGAGACATTCTTCAATAAAACTAAAATATGGGGAATAACTAACAAGGAATAAAGTTGTGGGTCGTTTAATGTTTGCATGTTGTGAGGCTTTGTGACATAGTACTCATGAAAATCCTCAATTCTAAGGGCGTGTACATTTCATGATACTTTTTTATTTGAAATGATGAAAGACAATTTAGGATGCATAAATGTAATTATATTATATAATTTATTCAAAGAAACATTGTACTCTTATTTTATTTCTTTAATGTTTTTTATGCATGTCCAAGTTTATCTCACCTCCATGGCTTCTTTTGATAAGAAGGAGAACTAAGGAGTTTGTCATTGTTCATATATAATAAAAATATGATCATTTTTAGCAGAAGAGTTGCAATAGGAGGTGATGTCGGTGTTACCTATCGTAAACAAGGTGTAATGTTGAACAATTATCTCCTTGTTAATTAAAAGTATTACCTTTCTCATTCAGTGTATATCTATTTTATTATATTTCCATTTATTTTACTGTTTTTCTTAAAATATATTTATTAATTTTTCAATAATATCAAAAAATATATTTTTATATTGTATTACCATTCGCTTCCAAATCACATGGAAGGTGTCTTGCATATCTCGCATTCATTCAAAGGGTGATTTTCATGAATAATGAGGTTAGATAAAGAATTAATATTTGTATAATGGTTTCAATATATTTTGATTTGTATGCTTTAAATTCCATTCCTAAAGAAATAAATGTGAATGCATTTGTGATTTGCATAAATTTGATACAAAAATATCTCATAGACTATACATATAGTGAAATTCATTGCAATTGAACTCAACAACGCCTTAGATTTCAATAAAAGGCCTCAAAATTTAACTTAGATTTGATTAGACAAAATTAATATATATTTAATAATATATATATATATATATAATATAATAAAGACAAAAAAATCATATTACAAATATATATATTTATGCATATTAATATAAATATTAGTGATTAAAGAAAAATGGGAATACATAAGTTACACATCTGAAATACATATAAATAAATTTGTGAAAAGATATTTATGATTCCTTAATTATGTTATGTTGATACTGTGTATACCTTATAATAGGATTTCTAGAATTTTAATATAATTATTAATAATCAATAGGTTCATGCTAGAGATTAAATAATCAATACTTAATATTTTTAATATTAGTCATTAATAGAAGGCAAGGATTTATTTAAAATTTATTTATGATATCTATTCCTTTTCAATTTAATTAAAAAAATGGTTTCAACATTAATTTAAAATACACTATATATATAGAATATTTTGACTATAAAAGGATTTATTGGTTTTATTAGAACTATTGTGACCATATAATTAAATGGATTGAAAATTGCTATATCCATCAATCTATGATAAGAATCAAAAGACTAACCCCATTATACGTATTGCATTAACTAGATTAAAAAATTCATAAAAGTTTGCTAAACTATATATTTATTATTATTATTATTATTACTACTGGAGTTATATAATATATAAAAATATGTTTATCCATGTATATTCACCCCACTATTATTATGGA